>JANHGL010000775.1:0-30119 GCA_024611195.1 Ceyx melanurus
GGGCCCCCCGCCAGCCCCACCTGCCCCCACTGCCCTTGCCCCACGACCCCCCCCCCTCCCACAACCCAGCACCCTTGCACAGCCCAGCACCCTCACCCGAACCACCACCCTCACACAACCCAGCACCCTCTACCCACCCAGCACCATCATCCCGAACCACCACCCTCTCATAACCCGCCATCCTCACCTGGCTCATCACCCTCACCTGACCCAGCATCCTCACCTGACCCCCCCCACTCTCACCTGACCCAGCACCCCCACACAACCAACCAGCCTCACCCAACTCAGCACCCTCACATGACCCACCATCCTTTCACAACCAACCACCCTCACCTGACCCACCACCCTTCCAAGACTCCCCACCCTCACACGACACAACACTCTCACCCGACCCAGCACCCTCACATGACCCCCCCACCCTTCCATGGCACTGGTGGGTGATTTACAAGTTCTCAGCTGACAAGGCCCCTCTGCCCATGAGTCCCCATTGGGTTACTGAACTCTACAACATAAGCTGATTATGGAGGGAAATGGCTGAAGCATAAATCTGCCTCCCTTTCCTTTCCCCTTTTCCTTTCCCCTTTTCCTTTCCCCTTTTCCTTCTCCTTTTTTTCTCCTTTTTTTCTCCTTTTTTCTCCTTTTCTCTCCTTTTTTCTCCTTTTCCTTCCTTCCTTCCTTCCTTTCCTTCCTTTCCTTCCTTTCCTTCCTTTCCTTCCTTTCCTTCCTTCTTTTCCTTCCTTTCCTTCCTTTCCTTCCTTCCTTTCCTTCCTTCCTTCCTCATCTTGGAGGCACAAGGAATAGGCAGGGGAATGCTGAAATGGATCTCCAGGATCGGGCCCAGCACCTCACTGGCAGGTGTCCTTTAAATGTGACAGGGAACAGCCACCCAACCCGGGAGAAACTGTCTGAAGGGAGAGGTGGCTTCCCAAGCATCATCTAGGACCCCTCCATTGCTCTTGGCTAGAGCTGTTTCTGCTGTTTCTGTTTGGGTGCGAAGCCTGACTTGCCTCCTGGTGGAAGGTCTCATTACAGCAAGGACAGTTCCCATCTCCAGGAGCTGTCAGAAAAAGCAGGACATGAGCTGCAAACACCTTCAGATGAACCCTGTAGGGAAGCAGGTGACTGACATGGGGCTAAACCAGTGCCAGCAAGTCACCATGTGGCCCAGAGTGCTGAGCAGCACCAAGGTACGAGCTGCAGCTATGAGATGTGGGCTTGGGGGTCTCCTTACTCCAGCAGTTCCCTCCTGGAGCCACTGCTCTCGTCACCCCCATTGTGTGTCCAGCACAAGAGATCTGCTGGAGCTGGAAATCATCTTTTCTGTCAGGGTGGTACCTCTTCAGTTCATAGAAGCAGCTGGATCTCCTCTTGCAGACAGGTCTTCTCTTCTTTGCTTGATTTTCTTCCTTTTAGCTTTTTTTTTTTTTCCCTGTTTTTTTTCTTTTGTTTCATGAAACAAACTTCTTTTTTTGAACCAGAGGGAACTTTAAAGGGTTGCTAACTCCTCATACCTATAAACTCTAAGCAACCTCTGGTTGTCTACCTGACTCTCCAGCCCTGAAGGGGCAGCAAGGCAGGGAACAAACACTTGCTTTGCAGAGCCTCTCTCCAAACAAACAGAGCCTGGGAGCTGTGAGGCCCCCTCATTAGCAGTCTCACATCAAGGACTTCCATGCAGCAAAATTAACTATTTTTTGTAGGATGTTTAACAAAAGAAGAGATACTAATGAGGTTAGTTAAAGGGTGGCCCTCTTTCATTAGCTCTGCTGGGCTAAGTCTGCCAGTGAGGAACTATCAAGAAGATTGCTTTTTTTTTAATTACTCTGTTAATTGATATAAAACAAAAAGGACGCAGATTGGTTGCATGCAATTAGCAAATTAATTCTTGGCAATTACAGACTTAATAATGGAGTACTTTTGCTGCTGTGTGTTGGATTCCGTGGCCTATATTCATTGCCTGTATGAGCTGAATAATTTCTTTTTTATTTATTTTTAACAAGGAACAAGAGTTAAATATAGACGTGCACACAGTGCTTTGGGATTGTCTCAATTGCATGAAGAGGAAGATAAAGTGGGATTCTTACCTTTGACCTGGCTGCCTTGTAGCTCTGTATTTCTTTGTTAACACTGGAGCCTAATGTGATGTTTAACACGATACTGCCTAACCCTGACTCCTTCAGTGAGACAAGAAGCCAAGCACAAGCTTCACTTTCTTTCTGAATGGGGCTGAGAGGCAGGAATACTGGAAATCAGGTCCTTAGGGTCTGCACTACCTACTCATTGTTCTCTACAACTACCTAAAAGGAGGTTGTTGCCAGGCTGGTGTTGGTGTCTTTTCCCAATTTACTAGTGATAGAACAAGGGTAAATGGCCTCAAGTTGTGTCAGGGGAGGTTTAGATTGGATATAAGGAAGAAAGTCTTTCCTGAGAGAGTGGTGAGGCAGTGGAACAGGCTGTTCAGGGAGGTGGTCACCAGCCCTGGAGGGGTAAAAAAATTAGTAGACAAGGATCACAAGCCATTATCCATGTCCACAAAGACTTCCCTTTGGCCTCAGCATTCCTCCTTCTCCCTTCTCGCTTTTATCTTTACCTGTGACTTTTCCTTCTGAGTGAATTCACAGAGGAGTCAATGGTCATGTCCATCATTTCACTTGTATTTCTTCTCATTTTGCTTACTTGATGAAAACAGAGCCCATGTGTCTTTGCAGGCCGAAAACAGACAAGCAGAGCTCAGGGGGGGAAAGGCTCTCGGTGGCAAGACACACACATACAGAAATAAGGGTAGACACAGAAACATGGATATGCTTCATCCACAGAAGTGGGGCAGTCTGTGCAGGTTTGGGGTAGTGAGCAAAGGAGTTCACATCCAGGGTGATGACTTCACATACTGAAATGGTTGCTGTATGTTCTATGTTTCCCACTGACTCTGATCTTTACTGGGGGATAATATGGAGCAATTCCTCTGCTCAGCTGTCGAGTGCTCAAAAATGTCCTTTCTGGCAGCTGAGACACCATGTCCTGCTGCTCTGTGTGTGATTCCACAGAGTCATAGTGAAAATCATTATTAGTGCAGCTATTTCTTCCTGCACAAGCCCTCATCTTGTACCTGAGGGGGTAAGGAAACCCTCTGGAGAAGGGGCATTGCAGGTATAGGTGCAGTGAAAATTTGGGAAGAGCCTTGCAAGGTTCCACTGCAAGAGCACGAGGTTTTCTGGAGCCATGCGTCTCCTTTCAGCTATTTCAAAGCTTCCCAGCTCAAAAATTGCCTTTAAATCCTTATTTAGAGAATAACCATTTCATTTCAGGGTTACTTTTCAACTCCTGTTAACAGTGGTTTTTGTCTTTAACCTGTTGCTTTTGCTGGGAGCTGCTGTCAGGAGCTTTTCACCATGAATGTATTTTCACGCATATCAACCAGCCTGTTTCCATCTCATTTCTTCTCCAAAGCTTTAGATGACTCTTTAAACCTCAAAATATTGGACACACTGTAAGTGACTCTCAGGCAAGCGAGAAGATCACCCGATGTGTTCAGTGTTTTGCTTCACATGAATTCTCAGTATTGACAGGGAGGAAGAAACCTGTGAAGGGAATAGATCAGACTCGCTCTTTAGGGACTTTTAAACAAGAAAATAACCCAGCAGCCAATGATGAGATTGTTTTCTTACCACTTTCCATGCCCAGAATTGATTTCCAGAGCCTCACTTCCCAGGACCTGTAGTTGCTCAGTAGCTCCAACTGGCACCATAAGCATTACCATCCAGGGTGGGCATGGCCAGTGAGCACTGTGACATCTCAGGGACCATTTGGCTTCTCTGTGTTTCTAAACATGTCTAAAAATCAGAAAGCAGAAGCCTGAGGACCCAGCTGCAAAATGAAGTCAGGGACTTTGTACCCAAACATGTGAAATGTTTGCACAACTGCAGGTCTGGCACCTTCTCCACATTCACTGTAGGAACTCAGGTGGAGAGTAGGGATGGGCTGAAGCATCCATAGGGAGCCAGCAGCTGGGAATTGCCAGCAGAAGGATGTGATTGAAGTCTAAGGGTCAGATCCTGCCCTTTTCCCTGCTCCAGCCAGTCTTCCTGACCCAGAACAAGTTGTGACCCTCATTGTTTGCTTCACCCTCCTGCAGGACCCCAGAGCAGAAGCTTTTGAAGTGCCCATAAACACCCCCCAGTGCAGGTTCAGCCCCTGGTCGGGGTGCAGGGCTGAGCTGTGACCTGGACCAGATGTTCTCGTGGGTGTTGCCATGAAGTGGGCAGGGGCTTTGCACCCCACCTGGCCCCAGGTGTTCTCATGGGTGTTGCCATGGAGTGGGCAGGGGCTTTGAACCCCAACAAAGGGGTCCCCACACCCAGGTACCACAGTGGGGATCTGCTTCAGGTAGAGCCACCAATGCCACCCAGCAGGTTTGTCATCCCTCCCCGGTCCTAACTGTCTTTTTCTTCCCTTCACCTGGAAATTTGGACTTTGGAGGCTGCTTGGTAGAGGATTTGAAGGAAGAGGCCAAGTAGAGAGGCATTTTTCTGCCGTGTGCTTCATTTGGTGCTGTTTTTCCTCCTCTCCCTTGTCTGGAGCACCCAGCAAAGCCCAGCTGTTGTTTAGGATATATTCCTTCCCATTTATCCAAGCTTTTCAAAGGGAATTATTCCATGTAGCTGTCCTCTTTTCACTCACTGTTCCATTCCTGAAAAACAAAAAACAAACAAAACAAACCCCAAAATGTGCCTTGCCTTGCTTTAAACTCTCTTTTTTCTTTCTTTCTTTAAAATGAGACATCTTGTTTACTTTTTCCCCCTGTCTTTTCTCCCCTCTTAGTGTGGCTGCTTCTCCTGCTGGTGCTGCTGGTTGCCAGAGAAATGTTTTTCCTTCACTTTTATTGTAACTTAATGATTTTATTTTTTTTTTCCTCCCATGATGGGCTCAGAACCTTCTGTTTCTCCCAAATAATGCACCAGGCACTAACAACATACTGCAGAGAAGTTAAATTAAAGTGATGAGGGCACTCTTATGTCATAGACAGTGAGAACATGAGAAGACCCAAGCCACAAACCAGAAGCCAGCAGCATTATCTCTCTGACCTCTCCCTCTCTTCCCACTCCTTGAGGACATTTATTCTCACACTTCTGAGGGATTTCTGCCTTCCCCTGCTCCTTGGCTCAATAGATAGCAATCCCTCCTGCTCCATGTGCAAATGGTTGTGATTTGTTGGGTTCAATCCTCTCCAGAAACTCTGGGGAAGAGAGCCATGAACATTGATTTTAAGGAGTTCGCTCCATCTCCTCTCTGATGTCACTGCTTCCCAGCCAATGCTCACCAGCCTTCAGGAGACTTTAATGGTTATTTTCAGGGAACCTCTAGGGAACTTGGAGGATTTTCTTCCCTCTCCCAACCCTTGCTCAGTGTGCTTGGAGCCACTGGCTGCTTTGGTTTCCACTCTCTTGGCAAAGGGCAATCCCCAGCACACGATTTCCAGGTGATGATCTGGGAGGGGGATAATTTTCCCCATTACAGTTATTTTGGTCCCTGTTTTCTGAGGTGATTCTTCTCCCACAGTTCCCATTGGTCTCAGAGTCACAGGGGCAAACATCTTACAAAATCCAGATTTTGGGGAGCTAACTCCTGCTACATCTGTCCCATGGGGTCTCTTCTGGGCTGACTCAGAGCTTGCAGAGCTCCCTTCACAGGTAACATGGCACGTGGGCAGGAACCTGACTGACTACAATGGAGTTTGGCATTAATTTCAATGAGAAACATGAAGCTTAGTCCAAGATTTCTGTGGGTAGTGTCACCTCTGTACCCAGCTGCCAACCTGCAGAGCTCTTCTGCCACTCTCCCCTCCAGTCTCTTGACACAACATCATCTGCCTGTGCAGCAGGGTGGGAATTACATCTGTTAGTGCCCAGTAATGTTCAGGCAAAATTCTTCCTTTGGTTGCTTTTGGCTTTTTAAGCTGAGAAAAACACTTGTGGAACAAAGTGCTGCTCTGGGGCTGGGTCTCCTCAGCACTGTCATAGTAACAATTATTTATATGTTGTTTTTTCCAGACTTGTTTTTTTTCCTTCACTGACTGCAGCAAGACTAAAAAAAAACAAACCAACAAACAATCCAAAAACAACAACAAAAACTCCAACATTCAAACTATCAGCATCATGTTTTTTTGCAGATTTATTTTTTTTTCACATACACAAACATTCAGGGACAGAAAGATGCATTTGCCAGTTCATCAAGATACACATTAGCCTTCGTAAGTATAGGTTCAAGAAGTTGTGTCAGATCTTCCAAGTTTTTCTTACACCTACGACCATATTTCATCAATAAATTTGCTATCTAGACAGTACACAAAACTAAAATTGGACCAGCAGCTGACAGCCTGGGGACTGAGCTGGGGACTGTCAGAGCTGGCAGAGTTTGCTAAAAGAAAACCATCTTTTTTTTTTTTTTCTTTTTTTTTTTTTTTTTTTTAACTGGGAGAGTCTGACACATTTTCGGGGGTCAGGCAAAACAGGAGCCCACCCCTCCCCCTCCACCAAACACCAAAGGGTCTCTTTCTAAGCAGCAAGCCAGGCTTGGATGCAGGTATCCGAAAGCATTCGTGGGTCAGCCTGTGTTCTTTGCTTTTTTCACAGTCAATAGGCAATGGTAGATGACAAGGGAATATTGGATCTCGCCTGCAGCACCATGCAGCCTTTTTCTTTAATGTGCCAACGCTGAGAAAGAAACTTCCCCAAGTTGTGCAAATCACTGCTGGTCAAAGGAAAACTTCGCTGTAGCATGAAATGCAAAGTGACACCTTAGCTCCAACTAATGGAGCTATCATGGTCCTGAAAGTAACTCTCGGGGCACCTTAAAGGGATTGGTTCCTTCACATCCCTCCTTGTCTTGAGGGGACATTTGTCATTACTGGGTCTCTCAGGCCCCATTTGGACTGGTTGTTAATCATTAGGAGCTGAGACTCCCAGGCATGTAAGAGCTTGGAGAGAGCTTGGACAATGCCTCATTTCAGGTGAGGATAATTCGGAGCTCATTCCGACCTTCAGGATAAAAATACTGAGCAGGAGGGTTTGGGGAGATGCTCTTGGAAGAAGAGTTCAGCTCAGGCAAGGTAGCAGAGGGCTGAGGCAGGGACAGTGGTTTTGCAAGGTCTGGGTGAGGGCAACAGAGGTGGAAATCCACTGCAGTTCAGCCTCTGCCTCTGGACCTGCTGCAGAACTCACCCCAAACCTGTCCCAGCTCTGCAGGCTGCCTCAGCCAGCCTGAGGCAGGGGATGGAGTCCAGCCACATTCCCACGTCAAGCTCCAAACTGCTCCAAGTGGTGGCTAATGCTTGGTCAGCTCACAGCCCATCTTTAATATGCCAGAAACCCTCTTGTAGGGAGAAAAACCTGACAGTGGAAATGGGAGCAATGAGCTGGGTCCCCACCCTGCAGCTAATTAAAACTGTGGCAGTCTTAGCTCAGCCATCAACCTAAATCTCAGCTACAAGCAGAGCAAATATTTTTTTTTTTCAGTGTCTGTAGCTTTGCTTTTACGTCTGCAAGGGAGCAGGGGAGGGGAGGGAGGGTTCTCCTCTGTGGCAGGAGAAGCAGTTCTGAGCTTCTTCCCTGACTCCCATGGGGGCAAACACAGTCCCTGCTGCTCTTACTGAGGAGCAATCACCAAACGTAGAGATATTTCAGTGCTTGGGGGTTTCAACCTCATCTTCATCCCACCTAGGATGGGATGGGCAGGTATTTTCAAAAGAATAATCAAAAAGGTAGAAAAGTAGGTAACTCCTCTCTCTGGAGCTTCAAAAGTGGGTTGCTTCAGATTTTAGCTACGTTGCTCACTCCATCTGGGTTGTCTGCTCTCCCCAGCTGAGCCATAGCAATGCAGAGAGGGAGATCTCCATCCCAGTGTCCCTAAATGGCTGGAGGCACCTGTGAGGTGAAGATGTGCAAGAAAAGCCTCCATTTAGTATCCCAATAAGAATTAGCCATCCCAGTTTCTTAGAGAGCTTTGCAATATCAGGTGTAAAGCACAAAGGGATCTTCTCTCTGGCTCAAGGACATGACACACTGTGGACCAGGAACGCTCTGGTCTTCCCCACTCTAATCAAGTGATGGTTTTCATCCTCAAAAGCTCTTTATTTGATTTAGATCATGAAATATGGAGCTGTGGGGAAAATCCTGTCTCTTTAGAAAGCTGCAGTACAGGCAGGGAGAAGCTGTGTGTGCTATGAGGGAAAAGACCTTTCTCTGATAGGTCTGGGGAGGGAAAAAAACCCCAAAAGCTGTGTTCAAAACTACTCAGCACACAAATGTGTGCACACACAAATCCTCCAGCCTCTGTGCACATATTCACCAGGGCTTCAAATTAAACTCCAAATTGTGCAACTGTGATCTGTACAGATTAGGAGTGGGCTTAGATCTCAATTAAGTCAAGGAAAGTCAAGAGCTTAGATAACGATTATCTCCTTTTTTTTTCCTGTTTGGAAGAACTAATCACCAAAAAAAAACCCCCAAAAAATCAAATACTCTCTATCTGTGCACATACACTGTGAAATTGTCATTAAAGAGTTCCATCCTTATTGTGCAAATGGAGATACAATGAAATCTTTGTAATTAGCAGCAGTTTATTCAAACTCTCCTTGTCTCAGCTTGGTGATGTTGCACAATCAGATGCAGGTCGGGATTTTGCAGTTTTTTAATCACTGGAGCACTTCATTTTTAGTAAATCCAAGCCTAATTTTTTTTTTTTTTGGTCATCCCCTTCTGGGGTTTACTTAAAAAAAAAAAGAGTTTAATTTGGTTGAGATTCCCCTCAAAATCATCTCTGCTTAATGCCTTCCAGCCTGGTCTGCCTGCCTGCTCTGTGCAAAACCCAAAGCAAGCAGCAAGCAGCACCTACAGTTAAATGTCAGGGTTGTGCTTTGGGATTTTTTTCATGTGCTTTTGAAAAGTGGGTCGCAGGATGCAACCCATGTTAAAAGAAAATAAAAATAAATTTAAAAAAAAAAAAAAGAGAGATACAGCAGGGAAAATGTTGATTATCAGGGAGAAGTAAGTAAAGGATAAGAGATGATTTAGAGATCCTGGATGTAAAATGCATGATCCAAGCGTTCAGAAATGGACTGCTCCTAGACTATTAGGAGTTGAAGGTCATGCCACGTGTCATTGGAAAGGTAATTTTCTCTAGATCTTGAAATAGGATCTCAGATTTGACCTATGCCCTCCATGTCAAGAACATCTGGGCATTCTTAATACATCCATTCCTTCTCCTTTTTTCCTTTTTGCCTTTGTTCCCCATGCTAGGGTTTGAAGAAAAAGAAGGGAATTTTCTGCCTTGCATTTCAGTTTTAACATTGCCATGGACTTGTCTGTGACCCTGGACAAGTCATTTCATGCCTTTTAGTCCTCCCTTGTCAGGAAGATGGATTTGGTATAGAAATGCCTAGATAGCTCATGTTTAGGTCTCAGTACTTGATTAATTAATGCTTGTAAGTTACTTTGTGATCCTCACATGAAATAAGTTGCTCACAGTGCATTCAGAAATGCTTCCACTGGTTTCAGGGGTTTGGGAATGAGACTTGTTTCCTATAAATAAAACAACTTTTTTGGTACCAGTAGGATGGAAGTGTGAGCCCACGGGGTGCAAAATTGTATGCAGAATGGGAAATACTTTATCAAATGCTTTTCACTACCTTTGAAAACAGAGTTAAAATGCCCTTCTCTTAAGACTTCTCTTGTTGATCTCCTCTAGAAATGCAGATGCTTAGTGCATCTGGAAGCCAGGCTATCATTTTTTGAAGCCAAACATCCCAAAATATAGCTCTTGTTGAAAAATAGAGGTCCCTATGTGCTTCATTTACCTTCATCTTAGGCTGGGGTGAGATTTGTCTATACAGGCTAAAGGGAGAAAGGAAGAAGAGGAAGCAGAAAAGCTCCCAGACAGTTCCAGCAGACACCTTTCCTCACTATTTTTAGACTCTCTGTGTAAGCCACAAACCCAGATCTTCAGCATATTTGTCTGATTTCCAATGAGATCTCCAAAAGCTGGAGGCCAAAGTTGCTCCAAGGCTTAAATGAAAATAATTTCCCTCCCCAAAAAAGCTCTGTTCACATCATTAGCAATGCTGCAGAGTAAAGCAGGTGCACACCCATACAATAGATGCTTTCCCAAGGGTGATGGGCAGTGTTTCAAGAGCAGGGAGCTCGCTCTGCTGGTGTTGGACATGAAACCAGGGGAGCTCTGAGCTGCTGATCAGACTTCAGCTCATCAGTTTCATTTCTGCTTAAGCATCAGCCTTGTCAGGCTCTTGTCTGAACCAGCACAAGCCTGGGGAAGATCCAGAGCAGAGCCCCTGCTCCTCCAGAGATGCTTCTCCTGACATCCCCATAGCTCCATGTTCCTCGCTTGGCTCCTCTCCTCAGCTGCTGCCCCTTCAATTCTTGGTGCTCCTTATCTTCTCCTTATGAACACAGCCCAGCTAATCAGCTCGATGGCCAGGATTGTGTGTTGGGAAACACATAAAAGGATTGAAATCCTTTCCCTCCTCCAGGAAAGCTTTTCCCTGCAGTGGGAAAGGAGTTGGTGGTTCTGAGTGCCCCTGTGGGGCACTGAGCCTGATACTGGGGGCAGAGCAGCTATTTGCAGACTTGGACTTGGGGCTTGCATCAAATTCCCAGCTAAACATCCTGCCTAAGGTGAACTTAAAAACAAAGTCATCTTGCAAATGGTTCCCCCAGCAGGTTGAGACATGCTGTTGAGGATAATGTTAACTCCCTGCAGTCTCGGAGAGACAGGGAGAAAGCAGCTTATTTCCATATCTTAATTAAAATTTCCATTAATCCCATCTGAGGCCTCATAACTTCAAAAACTTGGACAAAAAAAAAAAAACCCAACACTTATTTCTGATAAATATTTTAGACTAATTGTTCTGAGGTAGCAGACATCTCTTGCTGGTGAATATCAACTAGCCGTGGGTCTGGCTATACTATTTAAAGGCAAACCACGAGGGTTTGGTTTGTTTGTCCTCTGAAAATGACTGAACATCTTAAATGCCAAAGATAGGAGGCAGAGAGAGCAGAGGAGCTGGGCTCACGTAGGATTCCTGGGCTCACTCAGTAACTCTGTTCTGTACTTTGGAGGCTGCTTTTGTGTCTTGCAGGCACCTTCCTGCAGGCTCAGAGCCCTGGAGCTTCTCAAACACAAGGAGCTGCCAGGCCAAGGAGCTTCTAGCTCAGGACAACACCTCATGATGGTGCTCTGTGCTCTATCTGTTGGAGAGGCTGGAGTAGAGTTGTTGGTGCTTTTCAGCAGAAGGAAAACTAACATTTTGAATAGATTTTGTTTAATTATTATTCAGTGCATCCAAGCAAAGAGCTGGAAGCATTGGCTGGGGGTTGCCTGACAGCAGGACTCTGCAGCCACTGCTCTTCAGCAGGCTCTTTAATTAGGGTTTAATGGGGCAAAGGAGCCCTTCACCCACCTCCAAGAGTGCAGAGTCTGGATGCTTTTCAGGGCTGCTCCTCGTGAGACCTGAGCCTGCAGCTAGACTGTCACCTTCAAGCATGGCTCTGGGATCTTCAAGGATGGGTGGTTTTCTGTTCCCATCTATGCCAGGGGGTGAAAAGCGAAACAATGGGTTGTCCCCTGCAGCAGAGATGTGCATCTTAATTATCTAAAAACTCTGCTTCAACAAAGGGAATCCAAGAATAATGATTGGGTTACATGTTAGCTGTGTTTGCCACCCAGCTCGTGGCTGTAACCACGCCAGTCCAGCAGCCCTGATGTGCTGGCAGTGCCAAAACAGAGCATCTTTTCACAGGGATTTGTTGTTTCCCACTCCAGCTCCTCCAGAGGCAACTGGAAAGTTGGAAGTGAGGAGGGAGACCCAGGGTCACCATTCCTGCACCTCTGCCACCTCAGGCACCAAGGCAAATTGTCACTTCTGTGACAATCAGAGGAGCCTCCCTAACGCATTCATGGAAAGGCATCTAAACCTCTTTGGTAATGTAAAGAGATTTATAAAGTGCTGGCTTTGGTGAGGTGGAGAGAACCGAGTGAGGGGAGCAGGGGTCTTGGGGCAGCAGCCTGGGGGACAGTGCTTGAGAGTCTCAACTGTCCCTTCTGAGCACTGCTAAGATCACCAGAGCCCAAAGCCCATCTTGTACAGCCCCCCTTCCCCCTCTGCTTGTTTCCCTCACTGCCCGAGAGTGGGACACTGGTTTGGGATAAGAAAACATTGATGGAGGCTTTGTGGAGTGCAGCTGGGTTTGGGGATTGCCCAGAAGTGGACAGTAGTCCGATTGTGTTTGAGCTCTTTCCACAATACACCTCAGTCTTGTAGACAGCTTAACAAATGAGTTTAATGATCTTCCACTTAATTTTAAATGCTATTAATTTAATCCATGGAAAGAGGCATTTATTACTGTTTGAATGCTTGTAGTAAGCAAAAGTGTTCTGGTTTCTGTGGGGCACCGGTGTGTATTTGGAGATGCACAGAGAGGGCTCTCATCCAAGGTGCTGTGTTGCACAAGATCAAAGACATCTGATGGCTTTTCAGATCTCTGGGTGAGAAATAAACCAGGTGACTGAGCTTGAAACTGAAAGCTGTGGTGGGGTGAAAGACAGCACAGGTCATTCAGATCTTCTCCTGGGGACCAGTGTGTACTGATCCTGCACGACACAGCTGTCAGTGGGTGGAAATGTGACCAGGATGAGCTCCTCTCTGCCTTTGCACTTTACCATGCAAGTGGCAGCCAAGGATTGGAGCAGCCATAATTAAAGTGTGATGTGGAGCCTTGGTGCCCTGGAGGTAACATCCTCAGAATGAACTGAACACTGAGAATGGCAAACTGCAAGGGACACAGTGACAGATCCTCCGTGGTCATAGATGTGACGGATGGATCACCTCTGAGTGACAGAAAATTGGACACAGATCATGAGGAAGGCAGGAGAGAGCACTGGGGAGGAGGGTGGAAGGGGAGAAAACAACCATTCCTAAAATGAGCCTAAGATCTGCCTGGTTGCTAGGGAGAGTGGGACTCCTGGTAAGTCATTTCAATTTGTACCTATATTTATAACAGTACCAAGATACGTTTTATAATCTGGGTAATAAAGAACCTCATCAGCAACTTCTTAAAGAAACTTGTTATTACGGAGAATGACACTCTAATTGCCTCCAGACATTTAGCTTGTCTAGTGAGTGAAGTAACCTGATAAGCTATTGAGCTATTAAGTGATGTAGAATCAATTAATGTAGTTAGATAAGAAAGTAATAACCTACCCAGGTAAACTAAGTAGTATGTGTCAAACTAGTCACTATTAATTCAGGTCCAGGAAAGCCTAGCACACCCAGTAACCTTCATAAAATTGAGGAGGTTCTATTTCGACCAAAGAAAGCTAATTTTCCAAAGGCCATTTATGAGGAACAATAAAGACAACTACAGAATTCATTACCAGGCTTCTTTCTCCAAAGGTATTTTCCATACCTTTAAGACACAAACAGCTGAATAACAGCACTGCAGAGATGGTTAAACTGCAGTGAGTCATGGGAAAAGAGAGACCCGTGGGGGAAAGCACACCTTGAATTTCCACACCTGTGTGGGAACACACATAGGACTTGGATAACTGGGATAACTGGAGGGGCAGTGGCCATGTCTCCTCCGGCAGGTGCAGCCATGGAGAGCAGCGTGCACACAACCATGGCTGTCTCCACATCCTTTCATGCAGAA
This sequence comes from Ceyx melanurus, assembly GCA_024611195.1. Taxonomy (NCBI): domain Eukaryota; kingdom Metazoa; phylum Chordata; class Aves; order Coraciiformes; family Alcedinidae; genus Ceyx; species Ceyx melanurus. The sequence continues at coordinate 13,719 of JANHGL010000775.1, forward strand.
CAGGCTGGCACGGCACAGTGAAGTTGGGCTGTTAGCTGGCACGGCTGACGTGTGGACAAGGTGACAGATGGGGAAGGGTCACAGTGCCTTGTGTAGATACAAGTGAGAAACGTGTGAGGACCCAGTTCTAGTTCCAGTTAATTTTGTCCCTGTCGGATCTAGCTCCGGGTGTGATTATCCGGAGTGTATTAGAGCAGAGGAGAGGAGAATGGGTGAGAAATTATCATCCTGTCTGTCTCACTGCTGCTGCAGGTTTCCTTTCCTGATATATTGTCTCTCTAGCTGGAGAGTGCAGAAGGAGGTTAATGAATCTTAAAACATTTCTAAGTGGCAGAGCGTAGCTCCAAGCGAGCCGGGGCGCGCAGGGAAGTGAGCGTGAGTGCCCGGCTCTGCCCAGCCATGCTAACGTGAGGCTCACCAAGAGCTAATTAAAGAGGTGTCGTGATGTCAGGTCTTAGGCTGGACTTGATGATCTCAAAGGTCTCTTCCAGCCTCAACAGTAATTCTGTGTAATTCGGTGTAACCTGCCCTGGGAGCGTTCGGCACCACGGGGACATTGCAGAGCGAGAGGCTCGGGGCTGGCTGGCTCCACACCCCCCAGCTGGGGGGCTTTCTTTCCACCCCCTCAAGTTTTCAGAGGGAGATGTTCACAGCTATAAAATCACAAGCTGCTCTAGGCCATAAAGTTGTTCTCAGACTTGTCTCTACTGTTATATATACATATTTATGTATATGGGCTCTGCTGCAGTATTTGGGGACCTCTGGACTGTATGGGCCAGGGTGTAGGAGAGAGTCAAGGGGTGTTTGGAGACTTTTTCCAAAGGTCAGGTCCATCATGGAAAAACTGTTGGTATAGAATCAGAGAATCATTCAGGTTGGAAAAGCCCCTTGGGATCATCCAGTCCAACCATCAGTCCTCCTCTACAAAGTTCACCCCTAAACCATATCCCTCAAAACCACATCCAAAGGACCCTAAACACACCCAGGGATGGGGACTCAACCCCCTCCCTGGGCAGCCTGTGCCAGGCTCTGGCTGCTCTTTTCCTACTGCCCAGTCTGCCCCTCCCCTGGAGCAGCTGGAATCCATCCCCTCTTGTCTATCACTAATTACCTGTGAGCAGAGCCCAACACCAGCCTCTCTACAATGTCCTTTCAGGGTGTTGTAGAGAGTGATGAGTCTCCCCTCAGCCTCCTCTTCCTCACACTAAACAGTCCCACGTGTCTTTTTTTGGACAGACTCTTTGTTCCACCAAAGGACCCATGGCAGATGTGGGGGAGCACCTCTGGGTGCATTAGTATGTTATATATTAGTATATAGGTACCAAACTTGCTTAAAACTCTTCCAAAATCCTTGGAATGGAAACTCACAGTTTTTGGAAAGCTGATCCTCAAATGGTAGGGAAAATGGCAAACTCTTGCTGGAAGCTTTCTTGAGCATTCCATTGTGGATGATCTTATGACAGAAGAATAAAATAGCATGAACATCACTAAAATATCTTTCTGCCAACCCCTTACATGAGGCATAACCATCCAGTAAACTGGATATTTCTTCTGTAAAGGAGCACAGCAGTTCCACAGGGCAGCTGTAAAAGGCTGATCAGTGGCATCAAGTGCACAGAGAGAAAAATATCAACTGTGAATATTTTAGTGTTTCAGCTCCAGCATTCAAATGTGATACATGGGCTTGGAAATTTTGTTTCTGATCTTCTTTCAACAAGAACAACTCAGAGCCATCTGAGCTGATTTGCTTAATGTGCTGTTCAGCATTCACGGTGTAAATTGAATTGTTAGCCTCTCTGTCTTTGCACTGGGATGTTTTGATTCTGATATTACCAGCAGAGCAACCTTCCCTAACTGAATTGTTCTCCCAAGTAATGTTGATGCTTTGCACTCCCACTCAATTGATGTCATTGTGGCTACTGACAAGAAGGTTCTCGTTAGAGCAAATAGGTTGAGACCAGATAAGAGGAGAGAGAGAGAGAGAGAGAAATCAGAACCATCTGAATTTCCATCCACGTTGTTTATTTCAGATTTTTTTTTCCTGCCAATTTCCAGTTGCTCTCTTCCTGCCCTTCTGGCAGAGATGGGCTTGCAGCTGCTTTACACTACTTCTGGGCTACCCCTCCTTGGAATTGTACAGGAACTAATCCAGTTACATCATTGAGCTTTGGCCTACCACAGCTGGTGAGGACTTAACTTGGGTGGGTCTGCACCTTTGCATCCAGTGTAGAAATGTCCATCATGAAGCCTTTCTCCAGCTGAGGATCAGCCCCATGATGCTCCTGTATCTGCACAGTCTTTGTGCTGGGAGAGAACTCAGCTCACCCCTTGCCAGCTGGTGCAGATTGTCCATGCTGCTGGAAACTGGCATCTTCTGGGGTGGGTGAGTTTTCCCAGGTCTCTGGGCCCACTGTAGCTCTGCTATATAAACATATATATAATATTACTGATTTTTAGTACATATGAACTGAAAGAACAGAGGAACATGCAGCAGCTTGGCAGCTGTGGAATCCTGAAGAGCAGTTAAAGGCACAAGTTGTGTGGGCAGTATGAGTCTGCAAGACCCTATGGGTATGGAGTTTTAGTGCTGCCATGGGGAGAAGGATCTCAAAGTGTTTCTGTAGAGCAGATATTAGCAAACAGCTGGTGCCTGGCGTTCTGTAGGTTGGGTCCTGATAGCAAACCAGTATGGGTGCAGCAGAGACCACCAGGGACCAGAGCCCTGGGGTGGAGAAGGGGGTAGTCAGAGTGACAAGACATCCATACCCATAAAGAGCTGAGATGCAAAAGGAGGGGATGTGCAGAAGCTGTAGAGAACAGCTTGGCAGACTGAGGACAGGAGCTGGGATGTGACAGCAGCAAACTGGTCACTGCTGCATCTCAGCAAAGCTTCAGAGATCTAGTAGCTAAGAAAGGGAGAGGGCAAACTGCTCTGGGATCCTCTGTATGTGACTGTTGTGACCTACGTGGTTTTCAGCCCTTTCCAGAGTTTGATGTTTCCTACGTCGACAGTTGCCAGGAGAAATTTTGCTTACACCATCATTTTCCATTTGCTGTTGGATTTCAGACAGATGAGTGCAAACTGTTCTCTCTGCAGCTCAGGAGATAATTTTGCAGTCAGTGTGAACACCTTCTGAATTGTTTTCTCTAATAACAGTTTGGCAAATCAAAGTATCTATTTGGTTAGTCAGGAAAACACCTAGGAACCATGTAAAAAAATACACAGGCATAGAGATGGACCCTGAACTGGCTGCATCTCCAATTAGATCTTCTCAGTGATTAAGGGTATTGAGCAGTTTTTATTTCATCTTGTCTGCCTTGAAACAGGAGTGTCAAAGATGAGTACAGAGGGAAGAAACACAAACACATCACCTAAGTACTTGTATTTACCCAAATTCCTTTGCCATATTTTCCAATGTGGTAAGACAGTGGTCACCAAGATAAATTATTTCATCTAGGCACTACTGAGAGGAGGTCACATAGTGGAGGGAGGAACAAGAAAAAGAATATTTGTGCTTTGTAGGGTAGAAGTTAGAGAGACAACATTGCATTTCTTGCCTTTCAAAGGATTTCCTTTTTAAGCCAACAAACCCAATGGTGGGACATCAAGTAAGAGGGTGGGACATCGAGGGAAGGATTTTCCATCAAGGAGGAGAGAAGGATTTTCCCAGGGAATTATTTTCATATTAGTTAAAAAAGATGGTAAATTTGGGGGCATTCACCCAGATTGGTATATCCACAGCAAATAATAGCAATAAACTCTCTGCCTCCACTCATGCCTTGTGTACATACAAGCACCTGCAAGCCCAGTTTAGAAAAAATAGATTTCCTTTTGTTCCTTTTGTTCCCTTTGTTCACTAAGCAGTAATGAAAAATGACAGCCATATTTATTGTCACATTCCTTTCGGAATGCAGAGATAATTACCTGCCCTTAGCACTGGGGGAGGAGAACAAACACCAGCTCCAGCTCCTTCCAGCTCCCTGGAGTCCACCTTGGTGTGAAACACTGGGTGGAGTGTTGGGAGCAGACACCTGCTGCCTTGAGAGCTGGGGTTTTTAGGGTTCAGATTTTGGTCTTTTGGAACATAACACCTAAGAAGACATCAAAACACCTCTGTTAAAATGAGAATGCTTGGAATTCCACCTACACCTTCACCTGTTTCTGAAGGGCGTGTGTTTGTCTGAACTAGGCTTGACTTATGGATAATATCAGTATTTCTCTGGGGACTTGGTTAGGGGTCTGACCTCAGCAGTGAGTGAATCATTCCACTTCCCAGCAAAGAAACCTCAAACTTCAACTTATGTGCTACTGAGAGGCTGTGGTGTTCCTGAGTAGAAACATGGAATGTCTGGGGCTGGAAAGGACCCTAAAAGGTCATCTAGTCCAGTTCCTCAGTCTAAAACAATCTAAGTAGATTAACTGGCATTGCAACTGAAAACTTCTATTCTAAGAGGGAAAAAAAAAAAGTAATTTTGGTGCTGTAAGAGTGTGACCTGGTTCCTGTTCTCCCTTCTGCTGGTGGTGGTGTTGTGCTCAATTAAAACCCTACATCCTGTGCAGAGGAAGGAGGGGGGAACTGAGGGTGCTCCCTTCCCAGGGTGTAGGTGGCCAAGTGCTCCCTGTGGGTCAGGAGAGCTCCTGCTTCCCTCTCTGCCTCTTCTTGTTTGGAGAAACACCCCTGGATGGGCATTTCCCCATATCCAAGATCTAGTGTGGGGATTTCTCTTGCTTTTACTCTTTTGTTCAAGGACAATCTATCCCAGTGTGGTCCATGGAGGTAACTGGGTACCTCCCTCTATTTTTCTTAATTTTATATTGTGTTCTGTTTAAAGAGAATTTTAACCCAAAACCTATTTAATTTTTAATATGAAAAATCTTTTCATATCTTATTATTTTTGTCCTCTGCATTTATTCCCTCACTAGCTGGGATTTTTCAGGCTGATTATGTTTTTACAGTCTTAAAACTATAATCCCTATGATATATTAAAATATAATTAAAAGTGTTATCAACTTTTCAGCAGCATGTTATACCTGGGGAGATTTTACAAGTGCAAATACATTCTTGCAACACCCAAACTTGTGACGGAGACCAACTGACCTTTGCTGAGCCTTTTTACTTCTAGAAAAGTGGAAACAAAAAGAGGGGGAGGGTTTTTTCTGCTTCCAGGTGCTTCACCTTCACACTGTTTCCTTTCTGATTCAGAACATCTCCCAGCAGTGCAAAAAAAGGAGATGAGAATTAAGTTCATCGCCTACATTGCCATGTTTTTTAGGTTGTGATAAAGAAGTTGCTGGGGGTGGGGTGGTCCAGGGATGCAGACCTGATTCTCATGGCCTAATGCATGTCTGTGGGGCAGCAGTGAAGCCTCTCCATGGCAGAGCAGCTACTTTTGGTGGAACTTGTGGAGCTGGGAAGTGATTACAGTGCCACCCATGCAAGTGAGAATGCACAGATTCATGGGGCTGTACATTCAAGGGAGTCCTTCTAGAGACCCTTTTGTGCTCAGAAGGACCTCTCCACACTTGTTACTTGTCCCAGCACTTCATCTTCCCAAACTGGGGTGGGCAGTTACTGGTGGAGCCCTGACCTGAGGTGTGTGTTGCAGTTGTGCACTCATGGCCAGCTGTAGCCTGCGTCACTTTTCAGGGCATGATGGTTGGCAGGGTATGTAGCAGAAGCCAAGCAAAATGGGTGTGAATTCTGAACTCCTCACATTCCCTGCCCATCTCTTGGCTCTCTAGTGCCATTTTCCAGCCCCTGGGTGGGACAGGGCCCTTTGCAGCAGGCTGGCACACTGCTGACAGCTGGCTGTGCAGAGGGATGTGGCCACTCACTGCTGAAAAGGGCCAGCAGAAAATTTTCTTCATGGGGAGGAAATGGGTTGAATCCCAGTTCACAAGTGGCTCTTGAGCTGCTGGCATCTTGATGCAAACAAAATTGAGTGGCTAACAGGGCTTTTTTTGGTGGAGAGCCCTTGATCTCTCATCTCCTGTAGCCTGCACCCAGAAGGGGTTGCCCTTGGGGGGGCTGCAAACTCATTCATTCCTCAGCTGCCTACTGAGAGCAGAAAGGTTCAGAAATGGAGTTTGGTGGCTGAAGGATGAACTGGGGTATACCACCATAAATTACACTGGTGCAAGCAAAGAGTTAAACTGATGAGAGAAAGGGCCCACAGGAGAACTAGCAAAAGGAATGTAATTGAAAAGAAATATCATCCAAGTGTCCAAGTGTTTTAGGAGCTTGATTCACTTCATTCCTCCTCTCTTCTTTTTTCTCTGTACCCCCAGGAAGTACTTATGTTCCTACAGCTCCTATTTTCAACAGTCTTTAACTAAGTGTTTGATGGGATTTATGGAAACACCTGAGCAGGTTAGATAGGTTATAATTCCCACTGATTTCCCTGACCTCTCTATAGATGGGACCCAGGCTGCTCCAGCTCTCGGGCTTAGTTGAAAATACAATTCCAAGTATGCTGGAAGGTGTTGGTATTAAATTTGTGGTTTAAGTTCTGGGAGGTGCCATCAGAGCTAGAATGATGCAGAGAAATAGAAATAAACAGAAGGGTGTCTCGGTGGCTGCTGGAGCACGTGCGTGTGCACAGCCTTTATTGGTGACTGAAAGCCCACTGCCTGCTCTTTGGTTTTCCATTTTAGCTGGCCTATTATCAGAGATTTCTGGAGTGTGAGTTTCATAAGTAGAGGTTATCATACATTGCAGGCCATCTCTCCTGCTGGGGAGCAAAATGAAGGTTTGATAATGAGATCGCCCAAAGGCAGATAAGAGCTCTAGCTTGCTGAACAGTCCCTCAAGGTTTCCTGTGATGGCAGAGAGGAGGGAATGCAATTTATTATCTTTCTCTCCTCGTACCTTCCCATTGTTTGAAAAGCCAAAGTAGCAAACTACATGCGTTTGAAATAAATAAATGAATATCCAGAGCAGGAGGCCTGACGTGGTGTTGTTTTGCTCCAAAGAAGCAGCTCTGGGGTTTGCTCTGGCACCACGAAGGAAGCATCTCAACTCCAAACCCTGCAATTCCATTTAAAGGCCAGGCTCTCTCCCCCCTCCCCTCCCTTCCCACCTTCTCTCCTGCTAAGATGGATATTCTAAAATTGAGTCAAGTGCTTTATCTCGATAGAGGATAGAGGGTGGCTCTGTAACCACTGCTGATAACCTCCCTGTCTCCAATTCTGCTTGCTCTTCTTTCCTGCTAAACGCTACCAAGTGCATTACAGCAAAGCAAAAGGTCAGATTTCAGCCATAAAACACAGAAGATTCAGAGCTGAAGTTGCCACATCATTAAGTCCCAGCATCTTCATGCTTATGTTTGCTAGCACATATGGTATATAAAATCACCTAGTGTTTCACAACCCTCTTAAATAATTAGGCACAACAGGGTTTGCTGGGTGACCACCTGGATAAAGTCAAAACAGTGGCATCTGCACCAACCAGATGGGACTCTGCTCTTCGCTGCCATCAGGAAATGGACAGCCAACTTCCACTCGAGTGAACCAAAAACTGCCTTCTTCCAGGGAAGAAAGGAGTTTAAGAGAGAGCAGTAAATGCGTCTCCCTTCAATTTTCAGGTTGCTGAGTCTCTTCTGAATCTGAAAGGCAGAGCTGCTGTTCCCCAGCCTGAGGAGGTAAGACAAATCTGTGTGTCATCAGCAAACCATGTACCTGCCAGTGGTGTTTTGAAGGCTGGTTGAAAAGAGAGATTTTTATTTGTTCCTGTCATTTAAAAGAAAAAAACCCAACAAGTGGAGGAGGGAGAATATTAGCAATTTAGTGTGAGGTTCCATTAGATCAAATGAGTGCCAATGATAGTCACTTATTTCCTCCATTTTATAATGATTTACTCTAGAAATTAATGTCTGCCTGTTTAAGGGGCTGGGTGATTCAGCTCTGGGTACCACGGCAATGTGTGACAGGGATTCGGGCTGTACCCACCAGTCATATGGCTGTCACCACCATTCTGTATGTGCACTGGTAATGGGGGGCTATGTGAAAACCTAGGCAGATATTATGCAAACATTGACTTAAGTATCAATATGTTACTGGTGTAACTCATTGTAATGGCTCCACCAAAGTCATTACAGAGCAATGTGCATTACAGCATGTTAAACATCTATCATGGGTGGAGGTTCTAAGAAGCCAGGAGGAAGCTATAAGAAGCTACCAACATCCAGATCTGGAAGACACTGAGATATAATGTTTTCAGTTCCTTTTCTTTCCCTCCTTTCCACTCCAAAAAAAAAAAAAAAAAAAAAAAAAAGAGAATCTGAAAAAAAAGGTCTTATAGCTTTAAGAAGAAAAAAGAAAATCCTCTTGAGTTTGTAGGTATGAAGCACATGAAAGTTAACTGCAACAGTTAAAGTCAGATCTCCCTCTTCCATAGGCACAAATGGAGTTTGCTGGTGGGAAAGCTTTAGCCTGGCTCCAGGATGGTTTTAGGACGTGATCCTTTCTCTTGTTACCTTTACAAGTCACTCAGCCTGATTTTGTGGTAGAGAAGTGGAAGAAGGAAGGAACCTCTGAGTCCCTGTTCAGATAATCCATGTCTTCTCCTCCCCAACACACCTTGGTAGTGTATGAGCACATCCATAACCCAGAGCAGTCCTTTCTCCATTAAAAACTACCCTGGTTATGAACCACTGGGAGATTTTAGTGCCAGGTTTTGCCATGGGTCACTCCTCTTTCTGGTGACCAAGATCCTGTGCAGGACCAGACAGGGTAAGACACCTCTGGTCTGACACTAGTGACTTAGGTCAAGCTCCTCCCCTACTCTGTGTTTTCTGGTGACTATTCAGAGTGATGCTGCAGCACTGGCTCGGCCACCTCGAGTGGAGAGTGTGGCTGGCAGGGGTAGGTAGGGCTATTACATTTTTCAGTGCAAACTTGGCTATTTTTCTGTCATAATACACGTTCTTCAGCCAATGTTGGATTAGACAAGTACTCTATTTAAAGGTTAAATAGCTGATGATCCATCAACACCTCTGGGAGGTGACACACCAATCCAAAGTGATCCAAAGGGATTGGCTCAGTCTCCAGCCAGCTTGGTGGTGTAGCCAAAGAGAAAAGAGAGTGCAGAGATTTCTAAAGAAGAGTTTACCCACCGCTTACTGCTCAGCCTGGGCACTCGGCAGTGCATTTACTCCCTTTTTTTTATGTTCTAAAGCAGTACTGATACAGCTCACAGCATCCTCAAGCAGTTGTATAGAGGGTCAGGAAAGAGGCTTAATAGACTGAAGGTGCCTGAATGCAGTGTTACAGTAAGTAACCAGCTCTCTTAAAAGGAGAGACTGGTAAAAGGAAAAGCCCAGGGAACAAACACTGGATCTGTTGTGCTGTTACCATTTAACCTGCATTCACTGCCAATTGAAATGCACTTTACGTTACTTCAGTCAGATACTTCAAAGGAAATCCTAGAGATGGGAGCACTTAAGCAAGAGCACTTCTGGTGGTAATGTGTGTATTTGAAAGCCTGGCAATTGGGAAGGTTGTGAATACAGCAGCATATCCAAATGTAGCTGTAGCTTGGTATATGTAAACGGCAAGGCTGGTACGGATATCCCTGCTCCTATCCTGCCCTTCTTTCCTGGGAAACAGTGTGATTCCTCCATCTGTCAGTGGCTGCAGAGTCTGTGTTTGCACATAACGATGTTCTCCTGAGCACATTATCCCTCACAGCAGCTCGGTGAGAAAAGCTGATGGAGTACCAGGTGATAAAAAGTCTGAAGGAGACGTTCAGGGAAGTCTCTGAGGAAAGTGGTGTTACTCCTGCAGTGCTGCCTGAGCCTCATGGGCCCACGGGAGTCAGGCAAAGCCATGTGGGAAGCAGAGGGCAGACAGAGGACATGCAGGGCTGGTGCCAGTCTTGGGCATATTGGGTCAAGAATAACCAAGCAGATCATCAGGTGAAGGTGTAAACCTGCAGCAGGTGAATCCCTTGTGTGAAGAATCTCAGCTCAGTGTCATTAAATCCTCCTGAGGAGAGGAATTCCCTGGAGGTCTGATGTGTTGGGGTTTGTATGTGTTGGGCGTTGAGTCCATGTAACTCCACCATGTCCTGCAATGTGAGATGTGGGGTTTGCCACCCTCAGACCTTTGTGCCCTGACACTTGCACTGAAGAACACCTGCAATGGACAGGCTTTTGCAGTTTGCTGGAGCATAACACCTTCCATTTCCCATCACATGCTGGTGCATATTGAGAGCTGGTGTGAACCTGAACATGCGAGGTGTACTGGTGAGTTTCAAAGTCCTTGTTACTTAAACATTATTATAGGGTAGATCTGCTGCAGCTCCCTGTGAAATATAAAAGACACAGGACTAGGAGGTAGAAAGTACATGAATGGCAAGGGCAGTGTGTAAATGTTGGACATCATGTGTGACATCATGTGTTGGACATCATGTGGACATCAGGGAAAAGCCAAACTTCTTTTGGTTACTATTTTGGAGAGAGGTTGTTGCTTCATAGCTTCCTGCATTTGGGTACAATTGAGTCTCTTCGTTGTTATGGTGGGTGAGGATTTAAAAGATAAGTTATTTCTGGGTTCTTGGCAAGAGAGTTCTCTTTGTGGAGTGGGTTCATAAAAAGCACTTGAGAATACCTGCCTGTAGAACAAGGGAGTGTGAGATCTTGGAGCTGGAGAGAAGAGCCACAGCTGCTCTTTTCCCCAGCACAAATGGCAGGACTGTGAGAACACGCTGACCTTTATTCATCACAATTAAATGCCATACAAATAACAAATTAATTCTGTTTAGCAACACTGCTGCTCTTATCTCCCTGTGGCCATAACCAGGTAAAATTCCCCTTTGCTGGTCTGACTGTGTGTTGACATGTTTAGGGCTGTGGCACACAGAGGAAAGGTCCTGTTTGCTCTGTCCCTGAGCAGGGATGTCCTCTCCTCACTCCACACTCTCACATATGATTTGGAAAGACAGCTGAAGGGCCAGGAATGGTCAGGAGGGGAGGAAAGGTTGCATGTCTCCACAGGAACTGGGATGGATCCTGCTTTGCAGGTGGAAAAGCAGAGCAGTGACCATCCAGACAACACACACACACCAAATCTCCTCTGAATCAGGGACATGTTCAGAGAGCAGCATCTCCTACAATTTATTTCAAGCAGCCCGGTATCAAAAGCTCCTGTTAATTTCTCTTGACTTGCAAAGACAGTTGTAAAGACTCTGGCTCCATATCTGCTGATGGTATCTGTGAGTTTTAAAAGCATAATGACATCTATTTTGTGCCATTCACATGTTCATCCATAGGGCTGGAATCTCCCTCTTCTTGAAAAAAAACATCACTCCATCCTGCATTTCACAGTGATGTCCTGGGCTGGAGTATGATCAGCCTGAGGTTCTGGCACAGCTCCAGGCTACTCAGGTGATTCTCTAGGGATTTGAATTGCTAAAAATACTAATCAAAACAAAACAAAAACCAACCCAAGGCTCTACTGAGCATGTGCAAATAGTAATTCCACAAATGCATTCAGCATGGCCAAATTTGAACAGATTTCATGGGAACTTCAAAAGGCAACAGGCATATTCCCAGCATCAAATCCTTCCACATCCCCCTGTAATAGCCCAAAAATTAACAGAGCAGATTGACTTCATTTTGTATCATGGGAAAACCTTTTATTTTTTTGTTTCTTTCATTTCTTTTATTTATTTTTTTTCTTCTTGGAAACCTCTTGTTTGTATTACTTTATTTTATTATTTTTTCAAAATTCACCATCACAAAATTTCAGACCAAGCCATAAATTCCCAATAAAACCAACAATAAAGGGATTCTTGGATTTGTGACAGTTGTATCTGAATATCTGGATAATATACTCCCTTTTACCACCCTCACAGGGTTCCTACATAGGTACTAACATTTCTGGAGTCATTGATCAATGCAAGCTGCTCATTTTGGGGTTGATTGGCTGGAATGTGGTTTTAGAGGGGTGCTGAGCTCCCCCAGCCACATCCAGGCAGTGCCCCAGGGTGTGAAATACCCACTTCTGCATCATCAAAATCTGGGCACTGCAAATTAGTGTGTTTTGGTGAACTTCCCATTTGTGAGTCAGAACTTTCCTCTGTCAAATGGCAGGGATGTCACCCTTCTCCTGAATGAATGCTAAATGGATGAATCCCATAGACAAGCCTGAGAGAAAATTAGTCACTGCCTCCAGAGCAGCGTTTGAGTTTTCTGGAAAGAAAAGATCAAATAAGTATCAAAAGTTCTTCAAAAGAGCTCTGTGCTTTGCACACATGGACACTTCAGAACAACAAAAAAGAGGTATGTGAACATTTAGCATCATCCCCACCGTGGGTCTCTTGACTCACAATCAGCAGAGACACCATCTATGGACAGAATTCCTCCTTATTCTCATCTCAAAACCCATAAAACTCTTGAATTACTTTTATTTTTAATTGAATAAAATCAGATCAAAGCTTCAAGAAGGAAACATTTTAGGACAAGTTTCAGCTCAGAGTAGTTTGGCTGAGTTTTTATCCTCAGTGCATAAGCAGGATTATGCTGAGAACACTGACATCACCTTAAATATAGCAGCATGAATATGCCACTGTAATAAATCTTTTCAGCTTTTAATTTTGATTCAAGAGAAATGTTGGTTGAAAATATTTTCGTTCCCAGTTACTTTCCCCTGTCTCAAACATGCCCACAACTCCCAGGCACCATCTGACATAGCCTTGTCAGTCAGGAGGGTGAAGAGGTGCTACCTCCACCCAACACAGCACACCTCAAAAAACCCTCTTGTGGATCCAGATATAGCAGCAAAATGTTGATCCTGAGCTACCAAGAGTAGACACACAGGAGTGTGAGAACAAGAAGGAGAGGTGGCCATTCTTGGTCAGGTAGACAGACCAAGAGGTCTCCAGGATCTTGAAATAATGCAATTTGAGGAGCTCTGTTGGTGTTTTTAAAGGGATCTGGACAGTTGACTTTCTTTCAGGGTGATGGTTTTGATGATGTTGGGGTTCTGTTGCTTTAAGAAGATCAATTAGGGACTTTGAAGTCTTAGATGTGCATTTCATCTTTTAAATTTTAATAAATAAATAGGAATAAAAGCAGAAGTGATTTGGTGTCACTTCCAGAGCTGTATAAAATGCTGAAACTAATTAAAACTCACCAATGGATGTGTTTAAGGGATGTGGTTTTGAGGCACATGGTTTAGGGGTGAACTTTGTAGAGAAGGAATAATGGTTGGACTCAATGATCCCAAGGGTCTTTTCCAACCTGAATGATTCTGATTCTATTACAGTGAAAAACAGAGTTTAAAATGAATCCCATTTTTGTGCTCGAAAACATCACTAATTGCTGTCGAGGTTTTGGCAAATCCTGTTATTTTATTACTGTCCTTCCTAAATATTTTGTAGCTAGTTTTTATTTCCTTTATTAAGTAGTCCCTTTAGAAGACAGACAAACTCCCAATTAGTGAAGATCAGAAGCACAGGATGTAGCCATAAAAAGTCCAAACAACATCTCTAGGAATGAAGAGCAAATAGGGGCAAAAGCTGCATCCTTGCACTGCTGCATCACCTCACTGCTGTGCTGGACCCCAGCACATCCTACAGGATGATCACACACTGCCTCTAAGAGATGATAATGTGGTGCTGAGCAACTCAGCACCATGGCAGACCACGTTCTGTAAGCCCTACGTGTGCAGAATACCAACAGCGAGTGGTCCCATTCAGTGCAGTGGGACTCTCTTGTAATCAATATATTTGTTCCCAAATTATAGTGTTATTGCTCCAACTTGATCTTGATTCCCATGAACCAATTGCAGAAGGCCTGGAAACGATGACACAGTGAGGGCTGCTCTCGTCCCACTCCCATTGTTCGAGGACTCCAGTCCTCAGAGTTATTGTTCAAGCTGCCAGTTTATCTCTGAGTGCTCTCAGCAGATGTTGGGGGGAGGGAGCAATTTATTTATCTTTCTTTTTTTTTTTTTTAAGAAGTTTCCCTATTTTAGGACCAACCCCGAGGAGAGATTAATTCTATTTACTCTCCCCTGTGCTATGTTTTGACTCTTTAAGTCAGAAAATATTTAGAGAGGAAAATGTGTTTTCTTGCTGTTCAAAATAATAATAATTGGCCAGTGTAAATTTATTGCCAGCTTAAAGAGAGCCCTAAATTTGCTGGTAGTAAATAAGGGACAATCCTGCTTTCCCTATAGTCATTGTAGTTATTCTTACATGGGCACTGCTTGGAATGCAGAGCTGTCCACAATATGGTAATTCCATTCTGTGAGCATCCTCTGAAGTTCAGCATTTATTTCTGTCTGTGATGGAACAAGCTAAAAAAAAAAAAAGAAAGAAAGAAATTTGGACTGGTTTTTGAAGACATAGGATTGTATCAAAATATTAGTTTTCAAATCAGAAACTAGTTACTGTATGAAGGTTTCTTAGATTTGGGACTATTGGATTATCTTAATGAAGGGAAGAGTCCCTGGGTTCCTAACCTGGTCTCTGGGGTGGTGGTCTTAGTCATAATAGATGCAGGGCTGAAATTCCTTCTCAAGAAGAACTTTTCACTCCACATCTGCTTGATGGTCAACTCAACCCCAAATCAGATGATGGAGTACAACAGCTCTCCCTTTTTTGCTCTCTCTCATGTGCACATGAGAAATAAACAGTGAAGCCCACAAGAAAGCTGGTGGATATGGATTTGTCTTCATGGAATGTTTTTGCTTTAATAAGAAATAATCTTTCATATAATCAGAATCATTCAGGTTGGAAAAGACCCTTGGGATCATCCAGTCCAACCATCAGCCTTACTCTGCAAAGTTCACCCCTAAACCATGTCTCTCAAAACCAAACAACCCTTAAACATACCCAGGGCTGGGGACTTAACCCCCTCCCTGGGCAGCCTGTGCCAGGCTCTGGCTGCTCTTTTGGTGAAATATTTTCCCCTGATGTCCAGTCTGCCTCTCCCCTGGAGCAGCTGGAATCCATCCCCCCTTGTTCTGTCACTAAAGACCTGTGAGCAGAGCCCAGCACCAGCCTCTCTCTAATGTCCTTCCAGGTGCTGTAGAGAGTGATGAGTCTCCCCTCAGCCTCCTCTTCCTCACACTGAACACTCCCAGCTCCTTCAGTCTCCTCATCAGATTTATTCTCCAGGCCCTTCCCCAGCTCCTTTGCCTCCTCTGCACTGGCTCCAGCCCCTCCAGATCTCTCTTGGATGGAGGTGCCCAGAACTGGACACAACACTCAAGGTTTGGCCTCTCCAGTGCCCAGTCCAGGGGAACAATCCCCTCCCTGCTCCTGCTGCTCACACTGTTTCTAATCCAAGCCAGGCTGCCTTTGGTTTCTTGGCCACCTGGGCACTGCTGGCTCATCTTCAACCTCTTGTCAATTAGAACCCCCAGGTCTTTTTCCATCAACTTTCCAGCCACAACCCCAAAGCCTGGAGCTTTGCATGGGGTTGTTGTGGCTCAAGTGCAGTCCCCAGCCCTTGGCCTTGTTGAAGCTCATCCTGTTACCATTGGCTCATGGATCCGACCTGTCACAGTCCCTCTGTAGAACCTCCCTGTCCTCCTTCAGATCAACACTCTGTCTGACTAGCCCTGCAGCTACTCAGTGGGCACCAGGAGCACCGCTCAGCCACTCAGCCGAAGCTCTGGTGATCTCAGAGTTAGTTCATTTCCATCCTCAGCTTCCTGAAATGAAGATCAATGTTCAAACGGCTGCTCCCTGCAGGGAGAACAGAACAGCACCTCTTTCAATTATATCCATTTCAAATCTGCTGATGTGGTTGCTCTGCATCCAGACATAGGATGGGAAGCAGAGCAGCGTGGTGAGGAGAGAAAGAGGCCGAGGTCCCTGATCCTGACCTGGTGCTGGTTCTGCAACTCATTTAGAGCAGGAGTCTAACTTAGAACTGGCTGAACTCAGACTTAATGTGCATGGGGCAGTGCACAAATGGATTCAGAACAGCAAAATTGTCTGATTCCTACTTCGCAAAGCACCAAAGTTTAGTGTTAATTGCTCCAAAATTAGTTGGCATTATGGAAATAGACTAAGAGGAGAATTTTAAAGCCATTTCTTACTTGACAGTGCAAGATTGCAAATATTCCTGTGCCCTGTGTAATGAAAAAGTATTGTGCTATTACTGCTATTTTATATGATGGATACAAAATTAACAGGGTCTATAGAATAATATCTTCTCCCATTTTGCTTTACTTCTTCCAGATTATTTTATCAAAAAAAAAAAAAATATTAAAAATTATATCTTATGCTTCAATGAAACTGAAAACTATTATCCCTCTTGATAACCAAACCCAGCAAAGTCAACCATTCCAGTGAATATTAAACAGAAAAAGTGTATTTCAGATGTATTATGACTCTGCTGCTAAGTCTTTAACTCATTGCTTTGTGAGAAGTTCAGCAGTGGAGG
>JANHGL010000778.1:0-11209 GCA_024611195.1 Ceyx melanurus
GCCCCCCTTGGGGGCCTGGGGTTTTTTTTTACCGTCTTTTTTTTTTTTTCTCTCCCCCCCCCCCCCCCCCCAACCAAGTCCTGCCACGGTCTTTGATTCTGAGAGTGCAATTTAGAGCTTGCAAATCATTGCCCTGCTTCATTTTTGTGCCTGCAATGAAATATTAGCAGTCGTTAGGTGTCTAAGTTGCCGTTAGTGCCCACGAGCCAGGTAGGCAGACCTCTGATTACTAATAGCTCTGCCTGCAGTGGCGGGAGCAAAAGCATCGGCGGTGTTGGCAGTGGCAGAGCTAAGAGGAGGAGAAGCAGCCTCTGAAGAGCAGAGTTTGTCGCCCTTTGCAGCCGTGGCTGGGCCAGCTTTGGGGACCAGTGATTCCCAAAGCTGCACCACTGGGCTCAGAAGGGTCTGGAGAGCAAGACACTGAGTACCCACTGGTGACCCCAGGTGGGTGCAGGGCTCCTTGTTTCAGCCCCTCTACGCCCAAGTTCTACAGTGGCTACAGCTGTGGTGATGAGGCCAGGAGGGCACGGGGAAGGGCCAGGTTTCCAGGCAAGTGCTGGGGGGCTATGACAAGGCTGCTGAAGGTCGGTCATCACCTTCTCACCCTGGTGAGGACTCCGACAGCACCTGTGGGTGGGGTTGGGATGTGAGCAGGGCAGCAGGACTAGTGATTCCCAGGCAGGTTTCTGTGCTCACCTCAGGGATTTTTAAGGACAAGGTTTTCTGGAGCCCTGCTGCTCTGGCCTGGTTTGCACGCAGGAGCTGGATCTTGTAAGTGGCATCTTGACACTAAGCAGAATTTGCTGCCGGAGGGACTTCTTCTTAATAGGCAGGAAAGCAGCAACTCTGTGACTCCACAGAGAGCTCTGAGGGACTTGCTCCTCCCCAACAGCCCTGACCTGCCTGGCAGGTACAGACTGTTCCCAGGGGACTGTCACCACCAAGACCATCCTGCTGTAACCCTTCAGCCCATCTCACTTCAGTCTTGATGCCCAGCCCTGCCTATCCTGGTGTAGCATTCCTGCTGGACTCCCACTGCAGGGCTCTCTCTGTACCCCACCAAAGGCCGTGTGTAACTGATGAAGGGACACTGTGTCTTCTTTTTAAGGCACCCTCCTCTTCTTCCATTGCAGCAGCTGGGAACGGGGATGTGAGATCTGGGGCAGAGCTGCAAGTGGAGCAAACACATTGTCCCCCCCTCCCCAAGGCGATCCCAGCAGCAAAACCCCCCCAATACCCTTTTGTCCGAGCAAACTGAGGCAAGATGGAAAGGAAGGAAGGGACGGGGTGACCCGCAGGAGGTGGGGAGTCAAGTCCAGGCCTTCATCTCCCGAAGCGGAAGGTGAAACCCCCTTTTCTCCTGTTGT
Organism: Ceyx melanurus; assembly: GCA_024611195.1. Lineage (NCBI taxonomy): Eukaryota > Metazoa > Chordata > Aves > Coraciiformes > Alcedinidae > Ceyx > Ceyx melanurus. The sequence goes on from JANHGL010000778.1 coordinate 1,368, forward strand.
AGCCGTTGAGCTCCTCAGCCAGGTTCCCCAGCGCCCCGCTGCGCTTCTCCCCGCCGCTGGGCAGCAGCTCGGAGACCCCCTGCCTGCCCAGCCGTGCCCGGGCCCCCTCCTTGCCGTAGCCCCGCAGCTCCCGGGCGATGCCCAGCAATGTGCCCAGCTCCTCGCTTCGCCTCCGCTTGGCTCCTGCCCTCCAGTCGCCACCCCGGTCCCAGGCCACCGCTTGCCAGCTGGGCTTCAGTGGGATCCCTTCGCGGGGCTGTGCCAGCTCCTGCCACTCGCTATGGGGGAAGCAGGCACCCAGGCTCAGGAGGAAGAGGCAGGAGAGTGAGTAGGATGCTCTCATCTGGGGGAAACACAGGAAGGGAAAGATGTGTTGGTAAACCACAGAGCATCCCAGCAGCAAGGGCTGCCCTTGGCTAGTGTGTGCTCCCCATCCTTGCTGCAGCACCCACAAACCAACCCTGCTACCCCTGCGAGAGACCCCCTCCAGCACCCCCCTCTCCTCCTGCTGCCTCCACACCAGCAGCCATCTGCAGTGGTGGGTGCTGGAGGGGGTCTGAAGCTCTCTCTGCCTCCCTCAGACCAGCTTCCCTTCATCTTTAGCAACTCCACGCTCACAGATTACAGCCTCGCAGCCTCTCCCCTGGTCCCCAGCCAACAGCCAGGCTCTGCTTGGCTGGGGCTGGCTGAGTGGGCTATTAGCTGGGCTGGCTGATGGGCTCCGAGCCGCCTGCTCCTCTTAGAGGCACTGCAGGGAGGACTTAAGTGCATTCGCCTGAGCCGGTCTGAGCTTCCCAAAGCGCAGGTCCTACCTGCAGTGCCTGGCTAATGCGAGTGCAGAGCAAGGTGTTCGACAACCCCTCTGCTTTATGAGGCTCGCAGGTGCCCCACCAGCAGCAGGGTCTGCTGAGCAGAGCGGGAGGGAGTGGGGTCCTGGGTTTCAGGCAGCAATGATGCAAGAGTGCAGGGTGACCTTGAGCTCAGGCAGGGCTGCTCTGCATCCTCTCCCTCCTCCCGCAAAAGCTCGGAAAGGGGAAATGGATTTTTATTATTATTACTATTATTTCTATTATTATTTCTACTAGATTTTGACTGAAGAGTCACAGTGGTGATGGGGGCATGGGTGTCTACCCTGTGCTTGCAGGGTATTGGGTGGTCCTCACTCCTGCACTAAACTCAGCTGAGCTCAACCCCCTGCCTGCCCTCCCCAGCAGGTCCCCCAACCCCTGGGCTTTGCCTTGGGGTGCTCTGCCTTGTTTGTACCTCAACACTCTTCTGAGCTCTCCCCTTTTGCACCCATTTGCTCATCATGGAGCCAAATCACTGGGGTGCAGCCAGAGAGGAGAGCACCTTCCTGGTGCCAACTGGTGCTGCTGGGTCCTGTTCTGGGGGTGCCAGGGCGTGCCCAGCCCTACCACTGCCCCCCACCAGCTTCTGCCTCCTCACTGCCCATCGAAGTAGGGTGGCAAAGCAGGCATGCAGGGGAAGATAGACAGACAGACAGACACTCACCTCTCTGCCTCGGGCGATGCCCCGGTGCTCCTGTCCTGTCCTTGCTCCGTGCTGCCCTGCGTGCCCAGAGTGAGCTGGCCAGCCCGCTCCACCTGCCCTTAAATACCCGCTGGCTCTAATGGCCATGCCACCCTCGGCGGGGGGCTGAAGTGGGGGACAGGGGCCGGCCGAGCCACCACAATGGGAGTGCGGCATCGCCGCTAATTAACGCGCCGCCTTCGTTTGTCACCTCATTTGCAGGAGAGGCTGCGTGCGCACCATGCTGGAGATGGCCTTGACTCACTGCCGGCTGCTGAGGATGCTGGTGGGAGGGAGGGTCTCGGCCAGTGGGACCACTGTCCCCCACCAGCTCGCCAGGTGCAGATTCAGGGGGGTCTCAGACGTGCGTGCAAGTGCGGTGGGTGCGCGGGCAGCGGCAGAGACCCCTGCACCCCCAAACCCGCTCAGGGACTGGCACAAGCCCGGCTGTTTCCCCCACCCTGAGGTGCTAAAGCACGGTCCCCAACACGGGGTACTCAGCTGTCCTTTCACAGGTTGATCCTGGCCTGGTGCAGAGCAGGGTGTGGGGTGGGCAGCACCTCACTGCTCAGCAGGAAGGGTCTGGGGGCATCACTCAGTGCTCTGCCCATCTATGGAGCCAGCGGGGAGCGGGTCCTCTTGGCACCAAGACCTGCCACCCCAAAGTCCCAGTGTGCCTGGCTTTGGGCTGCAGCCCTGGGAAGCCTCTGCTGCCCCATGCCTGCCTTGCTGGGTCTCCCCAGCAGCTGTGCAGAGGGGTCTGGGGAGGAGCCACCACCCGCAGCACCGCGGGAGCTGCGGTGACCCGGGGCCGCTCCCCTCGGCCTCGCCACGGCGTGTTCCTGGGGCACAGGGCAGCTAACGACGAGTTCCTTTTATTCAGGAGTTTCCAAAGTCCACATGTACAGCGTTGGACACCACTCACACAAGACCTAGACTTCACGGCACCGCTACACACCACGACCCGGTCCAGGGCTTCTCCAGGAAGGTAGGTGGCCAAGTCCCAACTGCCCCCACCCCTGCCCGCCCCTGCCCAGGGGGGTGTCACCGTGGACAGGTTTAGCCTAATCCGGGGCCGCGGAACGATGTGAGCGGTCTCGGGATTAATCCTGGGAAATCCTGCGTCTCGGCGTGGATTAAATGCCCCCCGCGCAAGTCCAAACGGAGTGGTTAGGGAGTCCTGGGTGACACGGGCAGTTACACAAGGGTGCGCTACCGACAAACCGCGTGTGACGGCCCCTCCCCGGCACAGAAAAACACCGGAGGGGGGCTCCCGGGAGGGATGAGCCTTCCCACGGGACTCCGTGTGCCCGCTCCTGAAGCCAAGCACTAGAAAACCCAGCTACAGCTAATGCGCTGAAATACATTAATGAAAAAGGGTGGGTGTTGTGCTCCCCACCTCTTGGGACCCTTTCCAGAGAGGGCTGGTGGGCACGTGAAGCCCCTTGGAAACTGTCAGGGGCTCCTGCTCGTGTGCTGGCTGGGAAATACCACCACTGAGCTCCCATCGCTCCAGAACCCAGCCTGGCTGGCTGCTCCAGGCAGGGATGGAGGAGTAGAGTCTGTGCCTGTACTGTAGCAAGTCCTCACTGCAAGGCTCCAAGGAATGTCTCTGGCAGAGGGAATGCTGTGGTGATCCCCGATGCATTGTTTGTCCCCATTTCCCTGGCAGGACAGACAGACAGAGATCCCTGCAGGCACAAGGGCTTTTCCAGGATCTAAGGTGGAGAAAGGTATAAAAAAAAAAAAAAAGAGAGAAGCACCCAGGGACGTACAAGTCTGCCCCAGCCAGGAAGATGAGCTCTTGATCTCCCTGTGCCTTAAGCCCCCCTGGAAATGGGGACAGTAGTAGCCTTCCTTCCCTCCTCAGGCAGTCTGTCTGTCCAACAGTGTTTTCTGGGTCCAGGGCCCAGCACAGGCACTCCACTCCCCATTGCTGCTGTAGCTCAGGCAGAAAATCATTTATGTGATTTGTAAATCACATGGCAGAGTCCCAGCTGATCCCCCTCCCTGTTCTTCACAGCCCACTCAGAATCGGTTTTTGGTTTGTTTGTTGGGTTGTTTTTTCTTGACAAAATCCCCCTTTTGAGTCCTTCCAGGGATCCAGAAGGAGAAGTCAGCCCCACACCCGTGGCAGCTCTTCCTTGGGTTGGCTGGCACGAGGAATCACCTGCCACCCAGTTATCAGGGCCCTGCAGATGCTAAGCCCCACTCAGGGCTGCTTTTTGCAAAACCTTAATGAGATTTGAAGAAATGAAAGGCTTTGAATATCTGCAGGTGCTGAGCTAGAGCTGGGCTCATCCTGGGTGGAAATGAATGCGGGTTCTGCAGGCTGGGAGTGAGCAGAGGGGGCTCATGTGGGGGTGTGTGGGTGTGATGTCAAAGGCAAGGGTCTCAGGAAAGGTCATGGGTTCTGGATGGCGAAAGTCTGACATGAATCTGAGTGGGTCTGGTTGGGAAGGAGGAGCTGTGAAATGCAGGCAGAGCTGTGCTGGGAAGTGAGCCTTCCTCATCTTCTCCTCCTTGTTGTGCTCCCTGTTTCCCCATCTCCTTGCCATGCTCCAAACTGGGAGTGTGTCCTTGCAGCACCATGCTGGCTTGTTTTGGGGTGTCCTGACCCACCAAGATGCTCCAGGAACAAGGACAGAGACAGTGGTGAAGGAGGAGTTCACAGTTGTCCCTTTCCAGTCACATCATTCTTGCAATGGGAGAGGTGAGTGATTTGCAGATCAGAGAAGTATTCACTGTCAGTCAGGCATCTGCATGGGCTGCCACCCAGATGAGTTTTCCCTATCACCAGTAGCACCATGGAGTGAGCTGTAGCTGTGGAGCAGCAGCCCTGTCCCAGTCCTGGGGGCTTTGTGGGGGGTGGAGGTCCCCACAGTGAGGGTCTCCCATCCCTTGCCAGCTTGATGATGCCACTGCCAGGTGTCTGTGCCTGAACTGGAGATGAGTGGAGGTGCCAAGTGTGCCTGGGCTGCTGCATCCCTTCTTCCCTCCCTCCAGGCATCCACTTCTCTTCTGTGTTGGACCCTGCTGGGCACCACTCCCCACATCCCTGCTGCCCTCTCTGCCACAGCCATGAACACCAGCTGTGTGTCACAGTCTGGCCAGGAGACCCGTTTTGGCTGCAGGGGGGACATGTCAGTAGGAAACAAAGGTCCAGTGATGTCCGTGGGTGCTCAGGAGCTAAAGCCACCCTTGACAGGGGCAGATGCTCCCCAGGGGCCCCTCAAAGATGGGCCAGCCCTTGGGCAGGATGGGGAGGATGGCAGCAGGGGGGATGGGGCTATGGGTTGTTGGGGAAGGGCAGGGGCTGGGCACAGGGTGGGGAGCCTCATGCCATCCAGCTAATTCTCCTCCCGGACAGGCCGGATCTTCATCTCGGTGAACTTGAGGGAGTACTGCCAGCCGGTCCAGGAGGACCACTCAATGCCATCGGCATAGGAGCTGTGGTGGCCTTTCAGGTACTGCCCGTTGAGGTTGGAGGTGTGGCAGTTGCGGTACCACCAGGCGCCGTGGTAGAAAGCCGCGCAGTTGTTCTCCGAGTGGTCGTTGTCCAGGTCCTTGGTGGTGAACTTCATCCCGTTGTGCTTCAGGAAGGAGTCACCTGCCCCAGGGGAGAGGAACTGTGATGGGCCCTTCCTGCCCCTCACCCTGCCCTCGGGCTGTCTCCCACCCCGGGGGGCTCCCCTGTGTTCTCCAGTGGGGCCCATTCAGTGATATGTGGGGCACTAGGGGTCACGCACCCTGTGAACACCCAAGCACAGCCCCTCTCCTGCCTCCAGCTCCCCACAGCTGTAGGGATGCAACTGACACCACTGCCAGTGCTGCGGGAGACTCCTGACACTCCCATGAGGGCATCTGGTGGCTGTGGCCTCCCTCTGCCCCGTGGGATCAGGTGTGACCCCCTGCCCTGCCACCCTACCTGCTGTCCCCGAGTAGTCGGCGATGGAAATGGGGTACCCATCCTCCTCGGGATCAACGGAGAAGAGCCCCACGCCAAAGCTGCCATAGTGGGCAAAGGCAGTGCCATTGTCAAAGTCCTCCAGGTCGATGCGGAGCTCGTAGCTGCCCTGCACCGTCAGCACGTGGATCCGCTTCAGCCCTGCGGCGGAGAGAGAGGGTGAGAGTGGAGACCTTGGTGGGGATGGGTTGGCTGGGGGTCCCTGGAGAGAGGGTTTGGGGTAGGAAAGGGAGCAAGTCCCACCCTCCAGCCCTCACTTTGTTATTGCTGTGTGGCTAAGGACATGTGGGCAAACGGCCCCATCGCTTCCCTGTGCCTCTGCCCAACCCCTCCCCTCCTGCTCAGACCATCACTCCTGGGATGTGAGCGCTAGCCAAAGGGGTTTTGATGTCCCTCCCTTTGCCCCAGAAACCCTGGACATCCTCAAGGGATCTGGGGACCCCGAGCTTTGCCATCCTGTGGCACTGCCAGCCCCACGCACCTAACCAGTGCTCTCCCGTCAGCTTCCCAAAGCCATCCCGGTAGGCTTCCCAGCCACGGAAAAAGTTCACGGTGCCGTCCTCCCGCCGCTGAAACACCTGGGGAGATGACAAGCAGGGTGTCAGTCCTGGGGCTGCTCTGAGCCTGCACACCCCTAGCTGATTAAACCCTTTCAATCCAGCATGAAGGGGTCTCCAGGGAAACGCCCAATCATTGTTGGCTGGGTCTCAGGGATGGATGAGGTGGTTCAGATAAAATCCTTCACTAGATCTTCCACCTGGAAATGGGAGCAGAGCTCGGGAAAGCTGAGGTGTGTTCCTGTGGGAAGGTGGCCAGTGCCTTGGGAGGGGTGGGCACCCTGTGCCTGGCTTGTGCTCTGCATGTGGGAGCAGAAGGATGGATGGATGGATGGATGGATGGATGGATGGATGGATGGATGGATGGATGGATGGAGAGCACAGTTTGAGGTCTGTCCCTGCAGCACATGCTGCTGAGATGAGTCCAAGCCATCCTGCAAGTGGCAGGATGCTCAGTACAGAGCAAAACTACAGAGCAGATTTCCCCTCCTGGGTCCTCACTCTCTCCTGGGCAGCTGCCCCATTATCAGGCATCATTTCTGTGATGGCCTCGTTATTCTCCCAGAGAAATTAACTGTGGGGCAGTGGGACTCCAGCAGAGCCCCAGATCCTGGCCAGATTCCTGGGGCTCAGTGCAGCTTTTCTCCTTGGAGCCTTTCCCTTTTCCTCTCCCATCTGCTCATCGGCATATCGTGCTCTCTGTGTTTCATCCCTTTTTATCCACAGTTTTGGGTTTGATATATTGACAGTGATCCAGAAAATGCTGCTCCAGGTCCGACCATTTGAACTTAATTAAGCCTCCAGCCCTGGATTAATTGCATTAAACTCGACTGAGCCAGCCTGTCCAATTGCCACCATGTGCCCCGCTCCCGTGGCCTGGGTGGGTGACAGGGTGCTCAGGGATTTAGGAAGATCCATTATCCCATGTTCTGGCAGCCAAGAGGACAGAGCACCCTATCTTGGGTGTTGGGCTGTGCTGTGCTGCTGAGCCTGTTCACCCCAATTCCAGCACCCCAGGCTCGGGCAATGCCACTGAGCCCCAGCACCAGCTGGGATGCTCCTTCACAGCCTCCTCCCAGCTGCTCCTGCCACGCAGGGTTTCATCCTGGCACGTGGAGACCCAGCTCATGAGCTTCAGTCTGGTTTTCCCTGCAGCAGGCAGGCACTTCTGGGGCCGGGGATGCCCAGCGTGGGCTCTGGCGCGCTCCTCGGCACAGCTCGGCTCTGATCCTGCTGTACTTACCTTCTAGAATTAGACCCTTAATTTTTATCCCTGTGTTGAGCACTTGAGAAGCTGCCGTTAAGCCCGTTTAAAGGGGCTTTCTTTGGGCTTGCTGGGAGAGGGGGATGCTGGGGCTGGATGGCGGCCTGAAGGCTGCTTTTCCCTGGCCAGTGTTGGCTCCGGTGCCGCCGTGCAGGGAAGGCGGCGGAAGCAGCACCGATGCTGCCTCTTAATCGGCTTTTACCCACGGTTGTAAATAGGCCAATTGCCTGAGCGAGCCCAGGGAAGCATGAGGGGCACAGCTCAGTTCACTGGGCCTCAGCATAGCTCAGCAATCACCCCGGGCACTGGAGGAGCTCTCTGTGCCCTGTTCCCAACCAGGATCAGCACCAAGAGGCTCAAAACTTGATTGTGAGGACTGTCGGGTACTGGAGGCCCTGTGTTCTCCTGAGTCTCCAGCTCCATCCTCATCACCTCTCACATATGGTCCCTCCTCACTCATTCACCCACCTCTCCCATGTGCAGGCAGGGATGTGGGAACCTCCTCCTCGCCCCTGGTACTGGGATGCTGTGTGCATTGGGATGCTATGTGCACTGGTGACCCGCAGACTTGCCGCCGCACTCCCAACCCTGCCTTGCTGCTCTTTTCCTCCTCATCAAATATGCATCACCCCCTCTTAAGCAAAAAGGATTTCCTTCCCTTCTTTAAAGGCAAGGCTGAAATATTTATCTCCCCTGGTCACGCTGAGCTCACGGAGCAGGGACAGGCTCCTGCAAAGTCACCAGCCGAGAAAAACGGGTTAAAACCAGAGCAAAGTGGGAGTGCCAGCCCTAGTGTTGGCAGCAAGGGAGACATTTGCTCCCTTTCTCCTCACCTCCTGATGCCAGCCCCCATCAAACCCCCCCTGGGCTCAAAAACCCCCCACAGCCCCCACCTGGGGAGATGCTCAGCCATCACTTTTCCATCATCGCAGCAGTTGAGCTCCAGGTCAGGATTTTGGCAGCCCTCTCCTTGTGATGTTCCTCTGAGCCCCCATCACAGCGAGGAGACCGTCTTTGGGCTCAGCCACAGAGAAGACAAACTCGGAGCATCGCAGGAGCCTGTCTCTGGGAAGTGCCAATGCTGTGTGATAGCTGCGAACCCCACAGCTGGCAGCGCTGCCTGACCTGGGGACCTGGCTGCTCCTGCCTGTCCCTGCCAGCAATGTCTCATCCCTCTCTGTGCCGACATGTAAATCTCATCTCTTGGAAATAGGATGTGTTTCCCCAGGCTCAGCTCACCCTCTGCCTTCGGCTTGCCCCAGCCTATGTGTAAATGCATCGGTGTCTGCTCAGTCTGCACCAGTGGGACCCCTCCGGTGGGTGACAAGTGGGCTGGGTGAAGCTGTGCCCACAAGCATCCTTGCACGGCAGGTGCCTGTGAAGCTGAAAGCTGTCATTTAACATCACCACAGCCCTCATCCTGCACACACAGCCCTTTCTTCTGCATCCTTCAGCTTTCCCACCACTTTCCAGTATGCACTGTACATGGAAAAAGACGCCGAGGTGGCCGGAGCTGTCGCCACACTGTTGATTATGGGGCTGAGATGCTGATCCTGGGGGGCTTTGCCCCCACTGGGCAGCGATGGAGGCTCAGGAGCCTCCTCAGAAGAGCATGGGGCATTTGCAAAGACTTCCCAAGACAACAGCACATGAAGAGGCAACTTCTTCAGGGCTCCAGGGATGCAGAGCCTCCTCTGCCCTCCATCATCCCATTATTACTTTAATAAAGCGCCAGAGGTGAGTGTCAAAGGGGGGGGAGTGAGTGCCAAAGGGAGGTTGAGGGCACGCTGGGCAATTACACGACTGCAGCTCGGCGCTGCTGGGAGGCTGGGGTCAACCCAGGCCAGTCATTGCAATTAAAATCAACGCTGGGCACAGGCTGTGGATGCTCCCGCTGGCACCGACGGACACTAACCCGGACCCACGTCCTAGCCGTCTGCCAGTGTGGCCCTGCTGCTGGCAGGCAGGACTTGGGGGGGATAAAACAGACTGTGAGGTGTGCTGAGAGTTCCCTGGCTCTTCCCTCCCACATTTCTTTGCTTTTGTGTCACCCTGCCATACACAGGCACGTTTCTGGCTGCCCTCTGTCACATTTCTCCTCTCCAACTATGCAGAACAGACAGAAAACAGCCCCAGAGGTGCCATCTCTCACCTGGCATGAGGTACTTCGTGGTCCAGCAAGGACAGTGTCTTGCTCAGCCTTCCCAAGGAAGAGGATGGGGAATGACCAGGGACCCTGCCTCGGGACAGGGTCACACTGTGGGGATGAGGAGGTGCCAGCAGCACGCAGTGAGTAACCTCAGCCAGGTTTCTCCCCGATGGGGCACGGGGGGGACTCTATCCCCTTCCCTGCTCTCTGTGGTCTCTAAGCTGTCCATGCAGGCTAAGGCTTAGCTCAGCAGCTCCCAAGTCAAAATTGATTCAGCTGCTGCTATCACTTCCACCCCCCCCCCCCCCCCCCCCCACCACAAACCCAACAATCAGAGACATGTACTCATCGGGGGGCAGAGGGGGAGGAATGTCA
>JANHGL010000784.1:0-22586 GCA_024611195.1 Ceyx melanurus
TGGCAGGCAAAAATTGGCCAAGAAGGGGCATGCCCATGGGTTGTTGGTGGTTTGATTTTTTATGGGGGAGGGGGAGGTATCCACCCCCCCCCCCCCCCCATTTTTCTATTGGCACACCTGTACCACCAGGGCTTGAGCAGTGGAGCAAACTTCATCCTTCCATGGGCTCCCCCGAGGCAGGCAGAGGCTCTGGTGCCCCAAGCACAAGTCTTGGCAAGTAGAGCAGTGTGCTGCTTGCTGCCCGGTGCTCTGCTGTGGGAGCAGGAGCCAGTGGGATCGTGGGGCTTTTTTGAGCTGTGAAACAGCTGCCTGGGTGACTCTGTGCCTCACAGCTCAACTAAGAATGCTGCTGGGTGCATGAGGCTTCTGGGTGGGTGACTACTACTAGTAAATATTTTTTTCTTTTTTCTTTAAATAGCACTGGCTGCTCTTGATGACAATGATGCCAGCAGCCCAGGGGCTGGTGCCACAGTGCCAAGATGCTGGGTTGCCCAGCACAAGACTGGTGAAGCTCGGGCCTCTCACCTGAGTGCTGGCAGCTGTCATCTCATGTGAGCAGCTGAACCAAAGGCATGCAGTGGTTTCTTGCCTGTAAGTCAAGGTCCAGGACTTGGGGGGGGAAGGAAAGAGGCGCAGAAGGAGACAACACTACCCATCTTGAGCAGTCATAGTTTTTATGCTTGTTGTTTTTTTATACATAAAATATTTTTGGATCTATTAGCTCTTATCAGAGTATTTGCTCAGACTAGAGTTCCCATTGGGAAAGCTTTTCTTTCAAACTCTCTGCATGTGTCAGGGAGCTGTGACGTGATGGTTTGAATACCCTTAGCAGTATCCAGACATGCAGAGGTGGGCAGGCTGCTGCTGGCTGGGCTGGTCAACCACTGGTTTGGGTATAGGATGTGCTATGAGGACACAAAATGTTATGGCCAATCATTAATTAAATTATTAAAAAATTAAATTATGTTGTTAAGTTTCAGGAGACGTACCTACTAACATATCTTATTACAGTTATTTTGTAGACAGCCCTTCTGTCAGGGTACAAAGAAAACAGATGATTAACAGCTGAATAAGGAGCCATCACACCTGACCATTTGTGGTTTTCCCTGTGCTGACCTCTACGTTTGCCAGTCACTGTTAATTCATGCACTTGTAGTAGCAATTAATGTGCATAAAAGTGCACATTCGTTCTAACCCTGGTTTGAATTTGTCAATAAAATTCTGCCAGTGTAACTCCCAGCCGAGGAACCTGCTATGCTGGAAAGCTCTTCTTTGATGTTGTATGGTCGAGCACAAAAAGCTGCAGGGAAGGAGGGTGAAAATGGTCAGAAGGATGAAGCCTAAAGGAAAACATATGCTTATTTCCAGTGAAATCCCTATTCAACACTTCTTTTTTTTTTTTTTTTTTTCTGGGACAGTAAGGACTTTTCCAAGAAAGTCATGAGAGGAATGTTTTTGTTTGTTTTTTGTTTTTAATGAAAAACTGTGATTTTTAGGAAACAGCATTCTGGATCTTATGTACATTTCTAGTATCACTTCCTGTATATTTTTAAGCTGAAATCCTCTTAGCATGCAAAGTAAATAGATTATGATATACTGAAGGATTAAGAATCACTGTCTGGTGTCAGATTAATCCCGCATATAGACCATCACTTGTACTGACAGAAATATGGCTGCAATTCAGCGGAATAGCTGTAGTGCCGCAGCACCCTGCGCAGCGCCATGGCTGCCGCACCGCCTGCGTTTCAGCCACGGCATTAAATCCACGGGGCATTAAAGGCTCGCTCCCCTCCAAGCCCCACGCCAAAGCATGGCCGTGCCAGGCAGGGCTCTGCGTGGGGAGGCGAGGCAGCAGCCTGCTCCGTTTCCAGCTCTCTTGATGAGTTTTTCCCTGTTGAGAGTACGGAAACCCAGGTGTCGCAGCCCATTTGCTCCCTTCAGACTGCAAAGCCGGAAAAGTCTCCTTCGAAGATGCTCTCGGAAAATCGAAGATGCCGATAAGGTGACAAAATGGGTTGGGAAATTTTTTTCAGCGTGATCAAGATCACCCATTGTGCAGCAGAATTTCAGCAGGATTTTTGGCTGGTGGGAGAAACAGGCTGACTGGCAGTGAGCACAGATATTCCAATTGGGTAAAGGCAAAATTTTTCTGAATAAATTTTTTCTAATGGCTTGTGGGTTTTTTAGGTTGGGTTTTGTTGTTGTTGTTTTTACATTGTGCTTTTATTTTCAGCCCACTCATCGTACAGATTTGGCCATTTTATAAAAACAGCTTCAGAAGCTCACTGGCTTTGAGTTGCAAACATTCAGTGCTCCACAAAAAAATGAAGCTTAATACACACACATACTTATGGTAGAGTACAAAAATCTGCGTCTGCACATGCTGTGCCTGATCAAATGGTGGGAAAAAAAAGACCTGAAATGATGCTCACCCCTCTCCTCGCTGTCAGAAAAAAAACCAGGGGGCTGGAACAGGTTACGTTACCTTCTCAGTGCATTTTCTCTTCATGGTTAGAGGAGGCAGATTAAAATCTGGACTCCAATGGAATGATGTTTAAGAGGCTCCGTGTCTTTTTTTCAAGGCAAAATAATGGTTATTCAACTAAGATGATATATCTAGATATGAAAATTGAGAGCATTCTTCGAAAAATGCTGCCGACTGTGAAAGGCTGCTCTTTCACAGAGGCATCCTGAGTGAAGATTTTATCTGCTGGTATCTCAATAGGACGGTTTTCAGAGCCTTAAGTGGAAATTCAAATCTGCTTCCAAGTGAAAATTGTTAAAATATACAATGCATAGAGAATTACAGACTTTCTCCTTAGAAGCTTATGGATTCGTCCAAGAAACCTCCCAAAATTTTTCAACATTGCTTTTGTACAGTAATGAGGACCTGCAATTATGTGTTTTTTTGATGTGTTTGAATGACATGATTAAAACATCATCAAATTGCCCCTAAGCAAACATGGGGCAGTTTGTGCACAGACATGTTTGTGCTAACTCAGATATAATTCAGAGGTCTAAGGGCAGTACATTTTCCAAGTCTGGTTTTTGTCTTCTGCTAATGGTCAGATCCAGGGCTGGCTAAGAGTTCACTGAAGGACTTTCCATGAACTTCACCACCTTGGTCAGGTTTCCCCTTCATTGCTTTGGCAGCTCAGTCACACCAGCCCAAAGTGCACGACTTCGAGACACCCACTGTCTCTGGTCTCCTGTGGGCAGAAAAGACAGGCAGGATGCAGGTATAGGCAACGAGGGATGGAAACATGGGTATTGGAAACACCATCTTAACCCAGGGAGAACAGACATCTATGAACACTGTCCCCATTTGGCCTGAGAATTGAGGATTCATCTCTAAAGTGGTGGAGATTTCCTCATGGTTCCTGCTAGGGCACTTCCTTTTTTTTTTTTTTTTTTCAAGCCCCTTTGCAAACCACTTCCCCTGCTGCTCTTGGGGAAACAAGGGGCTGCAACTCCAGAGAACCCTTACAGTGTCCCCTGTGGTGGATACAGGGCTGGAAGCTGAGGGGCTGGGAGCGGAGGCTTCACCTGCCTTTGAAGCCCCTTCCTAGTGTCTGGAAGCCGACTGGCAAAAGTGAAACTTTAGATTTTCGTAACCTTTTAATTAAAACATACTGTGAACACCACAAGGCTGGGTTAATGCCAGCAGGTAGCGAGACAGGTTTTCAAAGTTACATGAGGATGTCATTTTTGGATTCCTCATACAATGCAAATATGTGATTTAAGCACAAATCTGCACTCATCTTCTACGTTCAGTGCCTGTGCAGGGTGGAAACCCCATTCTGGACGACAAGGAGAAGATGTGCCACAAATAGAGGTTATTTCATAACATGGGCTAGTGTGCCGGCAAAATGCATGAAATACTTTTCCTTGGAAAGTGTGGTAGTCTAGTGAGTCATTGCTTTCTTTTCAATTACAGATGAGTAGCCAAACCTTGATGAGGTAAAGAAAAAACTAGGCGTGGCGATGAAAACAAAGGGAAATATGTGTTTGTCCTGTCTCAGAGGGTAAGACACGTTGGCTGGCGGTGGAAGGCAGGTGGGCTCGGCCCCAGGAGGTGGCCGTCAGAGCTGTGCCAGGTTGCCAGAGTGCTGCAGAGGATGGATGGGACTCGTGTGACTCCTGCTCCTTGACTTCAGGAAAGAGGAAAAAAAAAAAATCTAACAACACTTGCAGTTTCATAAGGAACCTTTACAGAGCAGCAGCTCCATCTCATGGCATGTGCATTTCACCACAGAGATAGAGATCACCCTCTGAAACAGCATTCCTGTGCACAGCCTCCCTACCTCAGTGCGGAGGAAGCAGTAAAAGTACACCAGCTCCAAATGAGCGCTGCGGGAACACTGAGTTTTTTTCCAGCCTGTCACTTGGCATTCCCCTTGCAGAGAGAGTGCAGAAGGGGTGGCTCTCCCAAAATAAAACCCCCTGCTAATTCCTGAAGGTGGTTTTAAAATTAAAAAGTGTCTTCCATGTCCTGTCTGAACTAGTGCTGGCATCCCAGACCCCACTGGGTTAGTCTAGTTTTGAAACTCAAAGCACGGCTTCACTGCTGAGGCTTCTGCTTAGGCAGATGTCTTCAAAGAGGTTATGAGTTGCCTTACTCAGTAGCAGCCCTCATCAGGGGCTATAAGTATGTGTCCTATTTTTGGGATGGCTGCAAGCTTTCTGTGGGCTTGTCTTGCTCTCCAAATGGTACTTGTTGAAGGATTAAAAAAAATACAAAAGATATTTATTTCTTTTGCAGAAAGAAAGAAAATTTTGAAGCAATAAAGTCTTGAGGAGCATCAGTGACTGAAGATGAGGAGGGGTGGCTCTTTTTTCCCTAGAGCTGTGTTGATGCCTGATGGTGCTAGCTCTGAGGACCAAAGGAGTATGTGGGAAGGTGAAAGCAGGCTGCAGGAAGATAACCCCATGTTTGACAGTTTAGAGTTCAGTGCTGTTTGGGTAGGTCACTGATGTTCAAGGCTCAGGGTCCTGAGTGCAACTGTTAGGATTTTAGTTTTTTATTTGTGCCTCTGTCTAGGGAGAGGTTGGCAAGATCTCTCATCCCACAGCAACCCAGCTAAAACCTACATTTTTTTTTTTTTGTTTTGTTTTTTTTTTTAAATTTTTTAAATACATTAGAAAAAAATCTTTGCACTTCTGGTCACACTACAGCAGACTTGCCAGTACTGGTATTGTGTGGGAAGTCCGTGATGTGGCACCAGGCTTGTAAAGGTGTTAAATGTTAATCAAAGGCTGAAGAGCGATAATGACTGGAAACCTCTTTTAAGATCTGCATCTTCTCTAATGTAGCACCCAAGCAATAAAAGGAGACATAATAATTTGACAAGAGTTGATTTATACAGCACAGGAAGATGGCTGTCCAAGAACAAGGGAAGCCAGCACTGACGTGCTGCTGCCCATGGTAATGAGCAGCTACTCATTCAGAGAAGGATAACATGAATATCCTGACAGGAGAACATCCACTTGTTCCCTGGAGAGTTCAGATCACGGGGCTTTGCACTGTAATGCTGTGGTCCTGCTCAGGCAGGTGAAGGGAGGAGTGGTACAGGAAGGCACACCCTGTAATTGAAAAGCCACTAAGTCATCTCAGACCTGCAGGGATAGCAGGTCAGAGGCAGTGGTTTGCTTGGTTTCCCAAGGTCTGAGGCAGAACAGAGGACTCCTTTAGTGTCCTGAAGTGGGAAATAACAGAGAAACTACTTTCCTGCACTGCTGTGTTCTCTCAGGAGTCTCCTCTTTTTATTCTGGGGATTATTCTCAAGGGCATGATGAAGGTAGGAAAAGACAAGAGTGGGAGGTAAAGGAATAAATGAAGGAGACATGGGGAATTATTTAAATACTTGGTTTTTTTCAGGCAGAGACTGACCAGTTCCAGGCTGAAGGTATGTCTATGTAGAAGAACACACCTGTTAGGATCCATAGGTACTGCTCCCCTTCACTGTCAATGCCTTGTTTCCCTTGGCTAGTATCATATAAAACTGTTTTGGCTGGTATTTAGCTAACAATATATTAAATATTAATAATGTATTAAAACATTGGCTTCAGTATCTCAAATGGCTGTAAACAAGAACAGTCTCTAGTCCAGAAATGACAAGAGCAGTTGAGATTCATATTTTCCAAAGGGCCATCTTTGTACTGAGGTTGGTGACCAGGGTGGTCAGAGGCTTTGTTTTGCTTATCTAAGGCTGAGTGCTGCTAAATGGAGACTCTTTGAACAGTTTGCTCAAGATTACCAAATCTCAGAATATTGAGGGCCAGGAGGGACCTCTGGATACCACCCTGCTCAGAGCAGCAAGAGCAGGCTGGGTCTTCAGCAACAAAGCCCTTGTTGGCTACCCCCATCCTATCTCCAGCCTTTCCTGGAAGAGGGGATTGAACATGGAACACCAAATTTTGACCTCACCAAATATTGCAAATGGAATATTCACCTCTCTTTGCCCATTACTTGAAGACCTGTACCCAACTGAGTCATGTGCAAGGCAAGAAAAGTTGAAGCTTATCCTCACTCCTCTAGCAATCACCTCTGCTGACCCCACTTCTGTCCCCAGTGCTGGAATCCTCTGGTCAAGAGCTGGTGCCAAGCCATCCTGGCAAAACCATGTAGTCTGCATTTGTCCTACCTGTGAGCTGAGACTGCTGCAGCAGCCCTTGTCTATCACCACCTGTGCACCAAGGGGTTGCAGTAGGGACACATGTGCCCTGTGCTGGTGCACTGCTGGGAGAGATGTAGGTGGTCCCTGCAGTAGCATGGTCTTGCCTCTGAGCCACCTCTTGCACACTTTCCTCTAGAAAACAAATCCTGTTCAACTGCTTGAGCGTTGCTTGGCTGTGTGACAGCCAGCTGCTCTGGCAGGTGACTGGGAACATTTTATGGCATGATCTTTACAGTTTCAGGGAGGAGAAGCTTCCTCATAGCTGAGAGCAGCAGCAAGAGAGAAAGACGCGTGTTATGATGCACCTACAAAAGACAGGGTCAGATATGTCACCACTGAAGCCTCTGTGGCCATTTGCAATAGGGATAAGTCACTTCAGGCTTCAGCCTTTTGCCAGCAAACTGGTGAAGAGGGGCAAAGCAAATCCTTCGACTCACAACTGCAGAGATCTTCCTGAAGAATGGACTGTGCAAGAAGGGCTGGGTTTTGGGTGTGTGCTCCCCTTGAGTGGCACTGAGCCCAGTACTGTGAGGGCTTCCTCTGAAGCAATGTGTGGGAAGTGGGGTGGAGGGACGCCAGCCTGGGGGAGCAGGAGGGTGAAAGTGGGACCTCCAGGACAGGCTGTCCATCAGATGCTGAGAGCTGGCTGCTGGTGGTGTTCAGATATAGAGCTGCTGCTGATGGTAGGTTTGAGTTGGGTTTGGGATGGGTTGAACTAAAGCCAGGGATTGGTCCAGCTAGAAGAAGTTGCTGGTTCCTGCACTAGTGCCCAGTTGCTGCAATATTTCTGAATTTCCTCACATACTAAAAGTTGATACAGAACAGTGTTGGAAATGTATTCCCAGAAGTGCAAAGTTAGAGTTGCATGGATGGCTTTTCTGCTCTGAAAACCTGGGTGTGCACAACAGGCTCCCCCTCACCCAGCAAGTCACGTCCTTCCACATCCCAAGCACTCCTCAGAGCTGCTACCTCCCTTTCCTTGGTCCTGTGAGAAACAGAGCAGCTCAGGAAGGATGGAGGTGCACCATTTTCCTGTGCACAAGCAGCATTGCAGCATGTGGTCACAGAGTTCACACCTTGACCCACCAGCTTTTAGCAGTGGTGACCACTCAGCAGTACTAACATTTTGGAACCAAAGGATGCTTTAAGTGCTCCATTGTGTAAGTTGTTAATGACGTGATGTCAACGCTTTCTTCGTTATCACTCTCATTATACAGTCCATATATTTGTGCTCATGGATTTTTTTGGGATAGTCCAGAGTTTTAAATGAACTTCTCAGTTTATTAATTCAACTGTTTATGCGAGGGCAAGGAGCATCTTACATACACCTCAGAGAAGGAGCAGTTAACTTCTGTATAACCCAGGTGCAAACCCAGGAATCCCACCAATGTCTCCAGATCATCCTCACTGCTATTTTACTTCGTATCCTGAGGCTACTGAAGCTATCAAAAGGAAATCCTTTGAGGATGGGGATTTCCCACCATGACGACCCTGGTGCTGCAAACTCTGTCACCTGCTCCCCAGCCTTTTCCCATCTTACATCCAATGAAAATGCACAGGAGCCCATGGGAGGCTGCAGAGGTGGGGCCAGCGCGCGTTGTTCTCCAGTGTTTTGGGACTGGTAGAACAGCTCTTTGAGCACGATTTTACTTGGCACAGGTTGGTTTTGTAATGAAAGAAAGAAATAAATGCCATCCTGCTCTGATGGGAGGTTAAAGTATTTCCTTGCTTTTTTTTTTTTTTTAATGATGTGTTTGTACCAAGGCCAAACATTGAATACTTCAGCCTCAAAAAATAAAAGTTTCAACAACACCTGTAATTGGGAGGAAGCTAAAATACAGGCACTCTTGTGCCTTCATCCATGCTGCTGTGAGACAGCTTTTATTTTATTTTATTTTGTTTTATTTTGTTTTATTTTAATTTTATTTTATTTTATATTTTATTTTCCCTTTAAAGCAGAATTGAAGGAGTGCGTTGGTGTCTCACACTGCTGACTCATCACCTCTGGAGACAGGATTGCCTATATGCTCTATAAGCACCCTCACTGACACCCAACCACCAATCCAGCCCAGGAGGGAATATTCTCAAGGCAGATGGGGGCAGCTGAAGGATTTGGGGGACAGGGCAGGGTCTCCCTGCCCATGTGGAGGTCTTATCCTCCTCTTCTGCCTCGGTGAGCTTCTCACTGGCTGAAAGTGCTTGAATGCCTGAGCCAGTGCAGGAGTGGGAGAAGGACCTAAGACTGGAGGCTGGAGGTGGGGGAAGGGATGGTCCACCGTTTTTTGGCAGGACCTTGCAGTTAAATCAGCTTAAAGCAATCATTAAACCATAGGGTAGTATTTCACTCCCCTTTACTGTGGTCTCGCTCTTGGAAGCATCAATATGAGCACCAGCTAGTTCATGTAAGATGAACGTGGCTGGAGGACAATAAGTTCTTTCTTATGTCCCATCCAACAGGCATCGGATAATAATAGTTTTTGACTTTTATATACTGTGCTTAATTCAAAGCTGCAGATGAAGCCCCACTCTAGCAGCGCGGTATAGGAGCGTGTCTAACGATTTCAGCATGAGCCCTGCAGGCAGACAGCTTGCAGGGACAGGCACAGGGAGTTTCAGGAAGCTGCAAAATAGAGTAAATAATAATAAGCAGAAATAAAAAAATAAATCAGAAATGCGTTACCTGCTCTAAAGGAGCTGCTCTCAAATTTCCTTTAGAAAAAAAAAAACAAACACAAAAAAGATCATTATGTTATTTACATTCTGTTTAACTTGCTGAAAAACCTAAATAAACAAGGGTACAGTATTAGGTAACTCACTTTTTTGATAGGACAGAGCTATTTTATACCTTGTTATTCAATGGATGAATTAAAATATTTAATATATTTCTTAAACAAGTCTATACATGTAGGATATGTATCTTCCCTCAAACACTACACCAAGTTAAAGCAGCTGTGATTTTTATGGATAGGGCAGTGTGGAGAACCAAGGCCAGTGTTGGACTGGGGTTTCCACATGGTCCCAGTTCCGTGGGGTGCTGTTGCAGGAGTGGGATGCACATACCATGACAGAGCTGTGCCCGCAGCACACCTCTCTACCTGTAGCAGGGTAGCTGTAGGGTGGTGGAGCTCGGTATGGGCTGCCTGCCTGAGTGCTCATCTTGTGTCTTGGGAGGGTTTTGCAGCCCATGTACTGTCAGGTTGCTGCTGGAGGTGCTTGAGGATGACGCTTCATGTTACAGCTTGATCTGAATTAACAGCTGCCAACATCAAAAATAAATCCTGCTGCAGGCAATGTGCTTTTGCCCCTGACTTGGTACAAGTCTGTGGTGTCCTCTGATCCCCAGGCAAGGTGGTGTGGTTCAGGAAATGGACAAAAGCCCACAGGAAAGAAAGCAAATAAATATTTTTGTTGTTGATTTTTTGGTTGGGTTAATATGCTGGTGGCCCCCTGTGTGATCCCAAAACTGTGGGAAGAAGAAGGTGGTGAGGGGGAGAGCAGGACATTCCCATTTTGATGGTGGTAAGTCGCTATTTCAGCTTCACTGTAATGTGGAAGTACTCCTGTATGTGGCTTATTTGAAACTATTTATTTCAGTTGTGGCTAGAGTAACCAGTTACACCTTGACTTTCCGTGTCAGTGTCCCTGGAGACTGGCTCAGTTACTACATACCTGTCAGTATGTGATGGGACACCCGGACAAGGCAGAAGATAAAAATCCTCGTCTCACCCCTTGTACAAATACTCACATATCCCTGCCTGGCTGACTTTGCAGGATGACTTTTTAACCATGGCTTTCTTGTGCTGGACTACTCCTTTATTATACTTTGACTCTGCTGTGATGGAGATATCAAATACTACCGAAGCAAGATAGACATGTCCATTTACTCAAGAACCCCCTGCAGAAGAAGTGTATAATGCTGCTTCATAAGCCACAAAACAGGTGATGCTCTGCTGCTGGCCATCACACACTGAACGCAACAACAACAACAGAAACTAATAAAGACTTTGCCTGTCTTTGTTAACTCATGAATAGCACTGCAAGATAAGGAAATTCATACAGTCAGTTGATTTAGTCTATGTTGTGAGAGCTGGGACCCAAGTCCTCAAGCCTCTCCCTGCTAGATATGTATAAATCGAGCTCATGCTGCAATACCACCAACTTGATTTCTCTTTCTAGATCCAAGTTTTTTTTGTCAATACATCAATCACTGATATTTCTAGCTTCATCCCCTTGTGCACATTTGAAAGAGACCCACTCGCTTACCTTCTTGGCTGCTGGAAAAGGGTTTGCCTGTCAGGGAAGCAGCATGGCCATCTGCTCCAGGCTTAGGCTTGGTGTCCTCTGCCTGGTTGTTGCTGGTGGGTCTTTAAAAACAAAAGAGAAATTATAGGAGAGGAGGAAGAAAGGACTGAAGAGTTGGGGAGACACTGCATGGCAGAGCAAAGCCTGTTTCATTTTCTGTATTTTCAAGTGCACAGCAGCCTGTGCAATTCCCTGGCTACAAACTGTAGCTCTTTTTATCAGATGCCAGTACATTTGTTGACTGAGTGTCACTAGGATCACTCATTTGGCTGTGCAGTTGTTCCAGCACTGACCTGTCACTCAAAGATGCAGTGTAAAGCCGGTGGGTTTTGAAGCAATCAAAGTTTTGTTAAGCAGTATAGGCTGTGGAGGCATGACAAATATAGCAGACGCCTGGCACTGCAGCAGCCCTGGGTGGAGGTGGTTGGGCTGGTGCTGGGAGAGCAGGATGTCAGGCCCAAAAGGCAGCACTGATTTTCTGCATTTTTTTTTTTTTTTTTTTGCAGTTAAATCCTCTCCCCACAGCACTTCCATCACAGAAATCCAAGTTGCAAAGGAGCTGCAAGCAGGAAAACACCAGCTACGTGTTTTGGAAAATGCAGATGGATGTTTTTAAATTTTTTGTTTTGATAGTCTTTGTTTCTTCACTCATTACTAATCTGTGCTTATGTAGGCGTGTGCAAAGGCAATCCATTCCCAGGGCAGTGGAACTGGAAATTTGGAGGTCATCTTGTGCTATCTTGTGCTTGCCGGCTCGCTGCTTGTCCTGACATCCTCAAGCTGCCAAGTGCCCAGTGAAGTCCAAGGGAGTGTTGCCTTCGGCAAGAACATGTTGAACAGAGAAAATGAACTAAAGCTTTCATGCCAGGCCAAGTTGGGGAACCCCTCTGGAGAATATTCTCCTCATATGGGTGGTTCTTCCTTCTCCATGGATGTAGTAATCTTTGACTCAAGTAGTGTTTTACTCAAGGGTGGCTTTCAGATATGAGAGCAGTGTAGTTGTGAGAATGAAAATGTGAACATTTTTGTGTGGCACCCAATTTGTTAACTGCCACAGTGCACAATCTAGCTCATCTTTGGCAATACAAATAATACATATTCCAGGCATAAAAAGCTCTTTATTACTGATGAGAATACAAATAATGAAAGAAAAAGCTCAGATTTTTCCTGTGCCTTTGTCTTCACACTACCAACTGAGTGATAGCTATGCAATCAGCTGGGCATCTGTAAAGCAACTAAAAACAACTCTCCTCATCAACTTTCCAGAGAATTTTTTAAGCTGTAGTAATGCAACTCTTCCATCATGCTAAGCTTTATTGGTTCAGCAAAAGAAACTAAGAAACTTCATTGGAGACCAGATTATGTTGGTTGCAAAAAACAGGGATTCTTCTGCTCTTCGACCCCATTATCTCCTCTGTGGTGTCTTGATCAGCTTTCTTACACAGTCTCGGATTCTGCCGAGAAATTACTTTTTGGCTGCCAAATTGCCATAACCCTTCTATTTTTATGTTTTAAAGAGCTTAAAACCTTCCATCCTCTTTGGACATGTCTTTAAAATTGACCAGTACTGGGAGGATTTCATGTATATCCAAAGGCTTAGAAGATGTTACTTCTACTGAGCTTCTAGTTTTACAGTCAACAGACATGAAAAGCCCAGCGGGGATAAAAGGAACTTAACCAGTTCTGTCTAATGCGTATAAATCTACCTAAGAGCTCAAGGCACTGGAAGTACTCAATGAACTACATTTATCTAAGATACAGAAATGGGTCTTCAGCCCACATGCCACATGTCCCATTTTGATGCCAAGTTAATATGAATTAAGAGACTGAGATGAATAAACAAGGTCAGTCTGGGCTGGGCCAAGTCGAATCAATGTAAAATAATTGTCAGTATTTTCTGTCAGCAACACTGGTTTATCTTGGCTTGGGATTCTCAGTGCTATAGATTATAAAATGTTTTCAGTGGAACAGTTGGCAGACATTTTATTGATTTTTCTTTGTTTTGTGAATGCTGGAAAAATTTCCATTAAGTATACACATTGCTTATGTGACGAAGCCAAATTGCTTTTTCAAACTTTTCTTTCTTCAAGTGTGCTAACGCGTTAATACATTAGCAATCTAATTTAATCAAGAGGACCTTTGTCTGGAATCAAGAGGCCATAGAGTGCATCTTGATGCATCTCTAGTACTTACAGGCTAACGAGTTAACTGTATTTTCAGGGTGACTATTTAATTTGCCCACCACCCCTTTGCAGATGGTAATGTATGATCTCAGTGTTACAGCAGAAATTGAGAGTGTAACTTTGCACATTCATTTGCCCACTGTCAAGTTCTGGATGCATGTGAAGCTCTTGTTGCCTTCATGGGGGCTGAGCAAAGGGAAAGAATGAGAAGGGAGGCTGCAGCAATTGGCAGGATTAGCACTGCTGAGCTGCTGAAGCCCAGTTCCACAATGAATTTCCGAGCCCCCAATGCCACATCCCTACAGAACACCTCCTAATAGAGTTACTCTGGAACTGAAAATTGCTAGGGCAGATAGAACAGCTTGCAGGATTACGCCTGGACCTGTGGCAGAATGTATTTTTTAGCCTATATTCCTTCTGAAGATAGGTTTGCTTCCTGGTTAAAGAGGACTTTTGAAAAAGATAATTGACAATGAAAGAACAAACAGAAGTGCTGTAACAGTGATGAAGGCTTATTTTGCTTAATTGCATGAAACAGTGTAGTAAGAAATCAATGTAATAGGTTTTTCTTTATGTGACACACAAAAAGGGTTTCATTGGGATAACTCTTGACTCTATCTCTCTTTAATAATCAACATACACAGATATGAAATACTAATGTATTTTCCCCTTAACACTTCCTGAGGTTTGATCAGTGATGATGCAGATTCAAAATACACAAATATGCTTCTGAGCGTAAATAAAAACTTTGTGGAGAAGTATAAAAAGTTTTTTTAAGTCCATAAGCAACAGGAAATCTTTATGCTAAAAATCACTGTGATTATATGTACTTTTGCCTTCTATCCTAATAATTTTTATTAAAATAAGAGATATCCTAAATAAAATAATATTTCTGGTTTGGAGGATGGGGACAAGGTAGATGGATAATAAGTTAAAAAAAACCCTCTAACCCAGCTTCACACACATCCTGACACTCCCAACAAATGCAAGATATTTTAATCCACACTGCATTGCGGTGAGGAAACTGTATGACACACTGACAGGGAGGAAACCAACTTAGCAGTAACCAATGCCAGTGGCAGAGGAGTAAGTGCAGCCATAGCTCTGTGCTGACTGTGGCATGGTCATGGGCACTCACTACTTGACTCATTCAGCAATAAGCTGTCCCACAGGGAGTCAGTCAGTTCCTTTAACATATTGCCAAGAAGATCAGTATGCTACCTTGGTCCTCTGAACAACAGTGTCCATACCTTCCGAAAATATTTTTGTTTACAGTCAGCAAAAGGGTTATGTTGATAAAAACATTTCCATAAATAGATCATAAGAATAATGAGAGGACAAGAACTGCTAGACTATGTGACACTTGAGAGAATGGCAATGGTCAATGGCAAATGTAAACCTGAGATGAGAGCTTTAACTTGTAAAATTATTTACTGAACTATGTATTGGTGGTGGTATTTAACTGTCTTGTTCATGTTTGAGTGAAAGAAATCATGCAGCAAATAAAATACCTCTATCTGGAGTGTTGTCCTGAAATCTTAGTTTCACATATCTTTGTGTGCGTGTAAAGGCTGAGAAAGTTGACTACAGTTCTTTGCAGACAGATGGACTATTGCTATTTTCATAAAACATCATGGAATTAAATAAATTTTCTCTAAAAAAAGCTAAAGACAGCCTTGTTCCCCTGCAAATCAAGTCCTCAGAGACAATATCTCAGGGATTTAAATGATGCTGAGGCGGTAAATCAACAAGTTGCCTATAGTAATACACATGAAGCATGGCTGAAGTGACTTGGCCAAGAGGGAAAGCTGCATTATGCATGGGGTTAGGGAACAGAAAAGAACAGTAGTAAATCTATTACAAAAAAGGAATTTTATTCTTTTGCTTTTCTTGAGGGGAAAGACTTCAGAAGTAAACAGGAAATTATTCAGGATGTACATTTATCTCACTGCTGAGCAGAATATATAAACACTGAAGACTAGCGCTAAACAGCATGAGAAATGGAGAAAGTCAATAATGAAACAAAAAATGACCAAGCTAACAAACAATGAAGGGCCTTTACAGGACAGAGAATGTGTCCCAAATATTGATTTCAAAACTGCAGGTAGTGGTTGGAAGCTGAGAAGAAGTGGACAGTAGAAATGTCAGATATGAATTTGTGATGTGGGAAATCAGTTGGAATAATAATGTAGCTGTGCAGTACTGAGAAGCTCAGCTGCAAGCACTATACAGCTGTGATTTCATAAACTTCACTGCATTTCATAAAGTGTTGTTGCCATTTTTCAAATGAATTCAGTGAGGCAGCAGAAAACAAATACAATTTAATTTTGGGTTCACATGTTGGATCAATTCAAAGAAATTTCCTCAAGTGCTGCGTAACTATCTACCCATTATAAACCATATCCTCTGCCAATGTCTCAGATCAGGCAGCTGCATCTCTAGTAAATGCTGGAGTATCTTGACCAGAGAGATGAGACATTGCAATGACTGCAGAACTGTGACTGTCCATATTTATGTAGGCTTCTAACACTCAAAACCTTCCTTTCTTTACACAAATTTCTTCACATGAAGAAGTTTGATGCCAATTTGGCAGCAGATGTATTATAGAAAACAAACTCTCTGAAACTGGAGGCAAAACACAAGCCACAGTTATGTGCTCATAACTGTCTGTGGGATTTTTTAAGCACAGATAAAAGGTTGTTGGAGTCACCTGCACCTTAGCAGATGACCTTCCCAGACAGTTGTCATTGTCACAGGGAGTGCCTTTAAAACTCAAATTCACATTGGCAGGCTTCAAGTTGCTGTGGCCAGCTAGGGAAGCCTTAAGATTTTTTCTTCACAGCTCTGCAGGAGGCTACCAAAAACTCCAGCCTCTCCTGGGGGGAGATCAGCTGTAAGCATTGGGTGTCAGCAGACAGATGAGCTGGTCGCGTGGGTGGGGAACTTGCTTTATATTCACTAACCTGGCAAGAGGCAAACAAAACCCTTGGGAAATCCCAGCAGTTTATGCAGCTCCAGTTTATGCGGCATTTGCAAGGAGCCACTCGTGAAGCTCAGCAGCTTTTGGTGACCCACCTGGGCAAGCGCAGGCGAAAGTGGTCAAACTGGAGAGCCAAGGAGTAGAAGTAAAGTTGAACTCTGCAATCTCTCTCCCAAGACGCCTGACAAAGGCAGATGTGGGACTGCCAGAGATGTGTGAGTCATAGCAATCTCCGAACGGGAAAAGGTGAGCTGAAGGGAACATAGCATGTTTATACCTTGGGATCAGAGGCATGTTGGGATTAGTCTCTGCTCTGGTGCTCTGTTAAAGGAGCTGCTTTTATTTGAGCACTAGGATAGTCCTCTGTAGTCAATACAGTCTCCAGCATGATCTTACTGTCTTTATTTGCCTGTAAAATATGGTGGTCTCAAAATTTAAGACAGAGTAACTGTGTTTTAGAAGTGGGCCACATCTCCAAATCCATTACATAGCTCTGAAAACTCTAGACAGTGTTCTGTATCATAAAAGTTGTAGACTGTTTATAAAATATTTAATTAGTGTATAATGGGTATTATATGTAATACTGCAAAAGCTCAATCTCTTCATGTGAGGAAAGACATGTATGTTACCTAGAAAACAGGTAACATACAGATTTCCAGAAAGAGAAAGAAAAGTGTTTCTTGACTACATTAAGAGTGTTCAGCATAGTTATACATAAATAGTTAAGATGATTTGTCAATGTGGAAGTTCAATGTTGTACTCAGATTTACTAGAAAAGTTCCTACATACAGTAGGCATAGAAAATAAAAATAAATGTATGTATATACTCACTGGGAAAAAAAAAAGTTTATTTTCTATCAAGAATGCATGAAGAAAAAGAAAATGAATAAATGCCTTTGCAAAAGAGTTGTTTCATTCAAATTCCCATGAGAAAATGTGCTGGCTCACTAGCAACAAGAGCACTGAAAACACAGTCAGTCATCAGACCTGTCGTTTCTCTCATAATAGGTAAGTTCCAGGTTTTAATCAACTTCAGAAGGGCACTCTTGAAAGATCATCCAAGGGATTTTTATCACAGGCTAGTGATGAGCTCAATGAAATCTGTGAGGATTAGGTTTCAAAAATTTATCTTTACCACCTGTAACTGTTAATTTGATGCATTTCCATTGCTACATTTCTTTCTCTGCACATTTATCACGGGAAGCTGCATTTGCCCAAACAGTTTAATTTGAAAATGGCTGTGATAATACATGTTAAATGCTTGCAATCTGCCTAAGTTTCAGGAGATTGCTTTGTGTCCATACTATGTCCTTCTGGGTGTCTTGGTGACTGAGAACAGAGAGAAGGCTGAATTACTGAAAGCCACCTCCATCTTGGACTTTACTACTAAGAGCAACTACCAGGAGTCCCAGGCCTCCAAGACCACAGAGGAATTCTAGAGGGAGGAAGTTTTTACCTCAGTTGAAGAGGCTTGGGTTAGAGACCAGTTGAGCAAACTGGATATCCACAAGTCTATGGGTCCTGATGGGATACACCCACGAGTGATGAGGGAGATGGCA
The DNA here is from genome assembly GCA_024611195.1 of Ceyx melanurus. Lineage (NCBI taxonomy): Eukaryota > Metazoa > Chordata > Aves > Coraciiformes > Alcedinidae > Ceyx > Ceyx melanurus. The sequence continues at coordinate 17,702 of JANHGL010000784.1, forward strand.
GAGGTCATCTGTTGGAGAGAAGCTCATGGCAAAGAAGGCCAATGGCACCCTGGGATGCATTAAGAAGAGTGTGGCCAGCAGGTCAAGGGAAGTTCTTCTCCCCCTCTACTCTGCACTGGTGAGGCCTCATATGGAATACTGTGTCCAGTTTTGGGCACCCCAGTTCAAGAAGGACAAAGAGTTACTAGAGAGAGTCCAGCACAGGGCCACCAAGATGATTAAGGGAGTGAAGCAACTCCCTTATGAGGAGAGGCTGAGAGAGCTGGGGCTCTTTAGCCTGGAGGAGACTGAGGAGGGACCTCATCAATGTCTATAAATATGTTAAGGATGAGTGTAGGGAGGATGGAGCCAGACTCTTCTCAATGTCATCCAATGACAGGACAAGAGGCAATGGGAGTAAGCTGGAGCACAAGAGGTTTAGGGTAAACACAAGGAAAAACTTGTTCCCAGTGAGGGTGACAGAGCTCTGGAATGGGCTGTCCAGGGAGGCTGTGGAGTCTCCTTCTCTGGAGACTTTCAAGACCCACTTGGATCTGTTCCTGGGTGACTTAGTCTAGGTGATCCTGCTCTGGCAGGAGACTTGGACTAGATGATCTAGATCCCTTCCAACACCTAACATTCCATTATTCTGGCTTCCAAGTTTTTCTTAGTTCCTGCTTAGTGACTTCATGTTTTGTGTTTACAGTCAGGATGCAGATGACAACTGAGGTTGACAGGAAAGTTCAGAATATCAAATACACATTTCAAAACATTTTAGTTATCATTTCCACCCTCCCTTCCATTTTCTGTTAAGGAAATACAGGATGTTCCTTGAACTTATGAAATACCTTTGATAGACACACAAGTTGCCTGTGTGCCCTTTCCTGCACAGCTCACCTGTGGGAGCAGCTCTGCACTGGTGGTCCAGTTACCAGGACAGGAGGGGGTGGGTTGCACAGTTGTCCATGCCCTGAAGATTTGTCAATGAAAGATTCATGAGGTGAGTCTTCTTCATCTGACTGCCCCAAAAGTTCTGCTAAGATAAATCAAGATATGGTATCAGGTTTACTTAATTTAAATACACCAATTAAATTGCTAGCTGTTTGTCTTACATATCAATAAGGTCAAGGGTATTCTCTTCATAATGAATCAAATTGAATGGAAAAACACACACACAGCTTTCATCCTTGATTTTTCCACATAAGGAGGAGGCCAAGTAGATAACAACCAGCAACAATAACAAGTCCAAGAGTTTTTGAAAGTGCAGGAGGGAGTGTGTGCAAGGAAGAAATACCTTCCCTAAATTGTCAACTATAGAAGGTTTAGCTGGCTGCCAAAGGCTGCTGTGTGTTTTTCTATGTTGCCATATGGATCAAAGTTTTATCAATTAGACTGTTCCCCCATAGGGATATCTGTAACAACTTCCTTTAAAAATAAAGACTTTCCTTAGCTTTGTTTCAAAATATTTTGGTTCACAATCAGGTCCTGAAGTCTTCAAGTAAGTGAAGGAGAAGTGTTCACTTCCCTAATTCCAGTCTGAGCCCTTTGGGGAAGGAAATTATTTGAAACTACCAAAGCCACTTAAAAATATAGAGGAGGAATTGCATATTCTAGGTGTGAGACTTAAATAAAGAAATAATTTAATCAAACCCTAGGCTAGTAGAGTTTGGATTAAAAGCAAAAAAAAAATAAATAAATCCTGTTACAGATAAAGACTTTAACAGATTTTTCTCAAAATCGTAAGACCCTTTTGCATTTTTTCTTTTTTAATCCTGTTTTTCTCTCCTTGTCCTCTGCCTTCCCAGATCCTGTATAAACTAATCTGTGTGATACCCATGGCAACACCATGGGCAGTGCAAAGAATATAATACTCTTGTGAGCATTGCCATACTGCTAGGCTACATTTTCGTCAAAGACCCAGAATGCTCACCAGATTAGGAGAGCAAGTCTACTTGTGTTTCTGAATCTTTAAGTCCTAAAAAACTAATGCCATAAGATTGCTGAGGACTATTTCTACTCTTCATGTTACCTAAATGCTGTTAGAATCTGTGGTGTGAGAGACGGAGAAGTGTGGTAACCAATTTGGTTTTCTCAGGTAGCTGATACTCACCGCCTGTGCTGCTGTTTCCCCACACATGAAGCAATGTGGGGAATCTCTGAAAACAACCAACTAGGTCAAGGGCAACACACCTCCAATCATGCACATCATGTTACAATAAATAAAAGAGAGACACTGGCCCTGGTGCAGTTTCTCCTCTACCTTAAATTAAAAAAACCAAAGACAAAAAAAGAAGGGTGTATGAAAAAGGCTTAAGAAGGTATAAGAAAAAGATGTGTATGAGCAATGTTCTACATCTAGGAAACTCAAGGGTGAGTAAAGTAGATTTCTCTGTAGAGATCTCTTTTTAGAGCCTGTTGCAGAATGAGCAGTCAAAAGAAGGAGGTGAGTATTACAGAGAACTTAAAAAAGGAAAAGGAGAAACTACTTTTGATATGTGTCAAAAACTCTGGGAAAGGGCTTAAGCAAAGTTCCTGTTGAAGTGTCTGTAGGCAAAATTCACCTCAGCTCACATGGGACAAACTTTGATGGCACAGCTCTCACTGCCATACAACCTGTGGTTGCAAAGAGCCTCCCTCTTCACTTGGCCTTAACTTTTAAGAAGAGAAATGTTAAATCTTTTAGTTCTCTAAATGTCAAAGCTAAGACATACAGTGGGAATGAAGCGGGTGCAATTAATTTTTTTTTTCTCTTTTCTTTTTTCACTCAGTAATGTCTAAGGCCTTTTCACTTTGGATGCGACATAGCTATATCTTGTTAAATAAAGCTACTGGAGCCATAGGAACCTCAAGGAAAACAGAGCAGTCTGTTTTATATGCTACATTTGCGGACAAAATTAGGGCATGAGGGGAGTTCTTACGAACAGGAGTGCAAACAGATTTCTTTGCGCTTTCACATCTGAATTAAAAATCTGAAACTAACCTCTAGTTATGAGGATTGAACCTATTTTAGTCTCGGTATACATCTGCAGTGTTGCAGGAGAACATTAGACAGGATCAGATGCCAGGAGTGGTTGAAAACCACAAAACCATCAGATATGATCTTTAGAGTAAAAAAATAAATATTTTTATTGCGGGACGTTGGACCGTGTTCCCTGTGAGAAGTGCTACAGCAGGAAAAACAGATGCGCAAGGAACGCTGTTTAAACAACACAGCCCTTCCCAAACCAGAGGCAACATATCCCACATTTAATTAAAAAGGGAAAGATTTTGGCAACAATGCCAGAGAGCTGGGAGAGGGTGGTGGTCCTCACATCTAGCTGTGGCTCAGGCTCTGGCTAGGGTTTGGTGCTTAATAAAGACCTGACTTTGGTACTAGCATTGGATATATCACGAGTCGCACTTAAGATTTCATATTCAGGTAATCTAGGATCTTCCTTTGGCTTATCGCACATTAAACTCTTGCTGGTTTTAATTCTAACCTATTATTTGCTTATCATGTTAGGATCTAGGAATTTGAATTTTAAAAACTTGAGAGTTGGTATCTTGTCTAACGTTTTATCATTTAAGTCGTTTATTGGATGCAATAATAAGAATTATATGGTGCTAAAAATATTTATCTACAAAAGCCCATTGTCATGATTCATATTAGGATAATGCTGCACACTCACAACCACACAATGCACATTCTGCATTTCCAAAATTTTCTGATAGCTGCTACTGCTGCATCTAGTACCTGTCTAAAATAGCCAAATACATTTCTTTACAGTCCACTGAAAGTTTTCCTACACTTTAATAAGCACGATTGTCTCCGAACACTATGCAGGTGATGAGATCTCATGCCTCCTCTGCTCACACATGTCAGTATTTAACTGTATTTATTCCCTTGGCTGTTTCTGCTCTCTGGTATACTCCACTGGGCTTTCAGGGATAAAAATTCGTTTAAAAATGTGCAATCCCATGGTAAAATAAAATTTTTCTTTTAATATTGTTTGCAGACTTGACAGTTCTACTTAACAGAAGTCATTAAATTATTCACAAAGTAGCAGCTGCTCTTGTAAAAATTAGCCTTTTTTTGGCATGAAAAATAAACTAGTTGATAAGGAAGAGATAAGCCATTTGACTTCTTTGTGTGCCTGGTATGGTACACAGAGCCAATTCTGTAAAATTTGATGTTTACAGAGCAATTGTAATGTATGACCTCCTTAGGCAACAGGGACACAAGGAGCCTTTAAAACGCTGAAGCAAGCATTTAATCAGAACTCTTCATGCTGATCTTTGAAAAATTCAGTAAGTTAAAAAAATGTAACTCCTTCTAAAGATAAAATACTTTTTTTTTTTTTTTTGCTTCAGGAGTTGCAAATATATCCCAATGAACTCCCAGTGAACCACACAGACTTCAGACATACTGTTCTTTTTATAAAAAAAAAAAGGAAAGAGTATTTTTTCTGAAGGAAATAAATCAAGGGTCTGAAGAACTGCAAATGGTTAAGTAAAGCAAGTGCTGTAAAACAGTATAGTTTAGTAATAAACCACATAATTACTTTTTTTTTAGGGACTTAAACTTTTTTTTTTTCACCTGAATAGCTATTTCTATATGAATAAGTTTGTATCTTCTTTTATTATGTATTCATTTATCCTTTTTTTTTTTTTTTTTTTTGACCTGTTGAAATCAAGCTTTCATGCTTTTGTGAATTTTTGTTGTTTGGTTTGTTGGTTTGGGTTTTTTTTTAAGACAAATAACTGCTGCAGGAGACATGAGATTAAGCATGATCTCATTCATTACCAAGTTGCTACGCCTTAACTCTACCCCAGTTTTTCTCAAACTACATGTCTAGTTTTCCATGGCTTCCTATTTTTGATTGATTTTGTGTTAATTCCCAGTGCTGACATGTTTTCATTTGACAAA
>JANHGL010000785.1:0-15163 GCA_024611195.1 Ceyx melanurus
GTTTCGACGAGCACTTCAGCTACGCCAAGCTCTGCCAGGCTCTGCGCTACCTTCTGCGCGGCGGCCCCGACTGTCTGCTCGTCGGCACCAACCGCGACCACCGCCTCCCACTCGAGGGCGGCACCGCCATCCCCGGTGCGTGGAGTGAGAAAGGGGGACTGGGGGGCGGCCGGTGGTTTTGACTGCTGCCCTGAGAGGGTAGGGAGGTGGGACCGACCCGTTCAATGCCATCTGCAGTGGTGGCGAGGTGGCTTTGGATGATTCTGAGCCGCCCATGTAGAGCCCCTGGCCTGCTCCTGCATCAGGCTTGTACCTTGGTGTAGCAGCCTGAGTGTCACCTCCTCACTGCATCCCTCAGAAAGAGGGAGAATCCTTGATCTTTTACTGGGGGAATAGTGGGTTCCTTTCTGATCTACATGTGGGCCTGCATTCCAGGTTGTGTGCTGCTTTTTGGGACTGACCTGTCCCTGTGTCTTTCCTGCCTGCAAAGCTGAGGTGTTGTGCTTACAAAGCACCAAAAGCAGGTTCTGTACCAGCTCATGTGGATGCCAAGTGTTAGGGAAGTGCAGCCCAACCCTTCGGTTTCCTACAGCAGAGTTGGACATTGCATCTCATAAAAATTATTTAATAGTGTGGAACAGCAGCAGGGCCTGCTTGAACTGGGGGCCTCCAGAGAGGGACCCCAAACAGAAAAACCCCTTGGCATTTATACTCTTACAGACCCTGCATCTACTTTCCATGCAGTCTTCATGTGCCCTTCATGTGTCCTTGGTCCAGTCGTGACTTTGGCCTGAGCCTCTCTGACATCACTTGACTCCTTATTGGATACCTTTGGTGTCTCTAGCTGCAGCCACTTGATGGCTGTAGCCTTGAAGCCTCCTTATCTCATGTCTTGATTTGCAGTGGTTCTGGAGCCCCTGTTGTGCGTAAGTGGGTACAGTTTGGCAAGTCCTGGTGGAAATTTACAGCTGGCAGCCTCAAGCTTTAGCAAATTCAGCTGCTCAGGCTGAGAAGGTAAAGCCAAGCAAGCAACGTACTGGAGCCCACAACTTTGTATCTCTCAGTGACTCGTTCTATTTAAAAGCTACTTATTTAAGCTCGATAACTGATATCTCTTAATGCCAAGAGTCACCAGTGGTCTGTAATGGATATTTTTCCTCCCTCCCTAGGGACTGGCTGCCTGGTGAAGGCAGTGGAGACAGCAGCCCAGCGTGAGGCGTTCATTGTGGGGAAGCCCAACCGGTACATGTTTGATTGTGTGGCCAGCGAGTTCAACATCGATCCCGCTCGGACCATCATGGTGGGAGATCGGCTGGACACAGACATCCTCATGGGCAACAGCTGTGGCCTCACCACCCTGCTGACCCTCACCGGGGTCACCACACTGGATGAAGTGAAGGGCCACCAGGAGAGTAACTGTCCTGCCAGGCAGAGCCTGGTGCCTGATTACTATGTTGATAGCATAGCTGACCTTCTCCCAGCACTGGGGGATTGATTAAAACGCTTGAGGCCACTACAGCAGTACCTTGAGGAGGGCCCCTGTTAATCACCTTATGACAGTAATGTGCTCATAGGACACCACCTGGAGCTAGCAACCCTGAGCTTTTTAACCTGCCTGTCTTCTCAATGTGATTTTTGTTTACATCTCAGTCCTCAAATGCACTTTGAAACAAAGAGGGCATTACGGTGTCACCCATGTCTTGGGGACTTGGGGTTTTTACTTTTTAAATTATAAGCCACACATCTATCCAAATGTCTGTGATACATGATGTTACACTGTCCTCTAGACTGAGTTGAGGGAAGTAGAGCTGGTTGATCTGAGGGAAAGAACCTAGCATCCTGCAATGTGTCCTGGACAGGCCACAGCTCAGTCTGGTTTATTCAGGGAAATTGCTCTTGGAGTGTGTTTGTTCTGAGTGTGGAGATGCGGGCACTGGTGGCAGAGGTAACATTTGGCCTTAGGTTGATTTGTTGTTTGTCTGGAGGGTGTCCTGTTGAGCAGGTCAGGTCCCAGAAACTGGGATTCCCTCTCCTTTAGGTGCAAATTGCACTTGTGATGCAGATTAGGATGATTCCACTTGCAAAGTACAAGTGGTGTTGCTTGTCCCTGGACTTGTCCAAGCATTAGGTGTATATGTAAGGTACATACAGAAACCACCTTGATCCTAAATATATATCAGAATATATTTAAATTATAAATTTAAGTACAGTATATTATAATATAATCTTGTTTTCCCAGAAGGGAAGATGAATAATATACTTCACTGTTGACAGTATGTTTAATTCTTCCAACCCTTTGCATTTGGTAATGCAGAGTCTGTAACTGTGTAGGACTGTCCTTCACTGCTGCTGCTCCCCCCCACAGATAACTTGAGTAGCACTGAGTTAGTTCTTGTACTTCCCTCAGCATCACAACGTTTGCTTGCCTTGGCTTTAGCTGCACAATCTGAATTGATGTCCAGTCCTGGGGGATGGCTGTAGTATGGCTGTAGCACAGCTTTCCACCGAAACAACCCACTGGCAGCTCTGGCTGGGTGGGATGATGGCACGTGCTTCCTTCCAATACCCAAGGTTAAGATCTTCCATGTGTGCCCAGTGTGGGAGCCTGGCACCAGTTTCTTGTCTGAAGAGCAGTTCTTGCTGGCTCCAGGGATAATTCATTTTGATCTTTGGGTGGGTTTGGGTGATGCTCAGCTCAGGCTGAGGGGTAAATTTTTATGCTGTCTGAATCAAAACCCACTGTTGAAAGCTTTTGCGTTTCAGAATTAAGTGAAAAATATATGCAAATAACATGCTTTTATTCCACAGATTCCACTGTCAGCAATTAAAATATAAACACTGGCCTTTCTTCCTCTGCCATTGTTCAGCTGAAGAGCTTGAGCAGTGTGTCAATGCTGTTTCCTTCCACTTGGTCACTCAGAACTAGACGTGCCACCTTGTCTGTACAGCAATAACCATGCAGCTCGTTGTCTTTCAGTGTGACATGACTGTTCTCTGCATTGTGAACACTTGTCCCTTTGTAACTTGGAGTGGCTTGAGGAGTGTGGAGCGTCTCTTCTCGCTCCCTCTGTGGAAGGCTGTGACTGTCCAGTCACAGAGAAATACTTGCAGGGAGAACTTGGACTCTTATCTGGGTGACATGAAAATGGACATTGCAGGTTTACTGGAGGAAGGGACTGACTTAAGGCTATCTCCTCTGATTCAGCTCCTGTTTCTAGTGTTTAGAATTTCCAAACATGTCAAGATGGTACAGGCCAGGTGAGGGTTCAGCCTCAGCCCAACGCCACCATGTCCCTGCCAAGCCCTGCCTGCTGTACAAGGGAAACTCTGCTCCCCTGGGCTGAAATGTGCTGGTGAAGTTGTCAATCATGCTTCAGAACTCTGTATCGGCTTCCAAACATTTTATAAGCCTCTACTTGAATTCACATTAAAATTAGAAACCTGATTTCCCTCAACCCCCTTGTGTTGTCTTGTTTTGGAGTCTTGTGTCTGTGAGCGTTGCTGCCGCTGTCCTGATTTTGCATTTTGGGACCTTGGGATCCAGTTGGTGTTTTTCATCTTTACTCTTGACATGCAACATTGCAGAAGGGAATACAAACCCCAGAGTGTATTACTGTGGTCCAGGTGTTTGGAGATGCTTGGGCTGGGATTTGCTTCTCTGAGTACAGCACTGAGCAGAATGCAAGAATCCTTTCAATAACACTGCTTTAGAGGGGTTTGGGTCATGCCTGTGCTTCAGATGAGGCAGGGCCTGCATTTCTTACAGTAAGGAATTGTCTGCTAAGTGGCTGTTAAAATGCACCCAGGGAGAACACCCTGTCTGCATGCTGCAGCTTGTGGCTTGAATTTCCTCTGCTGAGCTCTGCTGCAGCAGGAGCCAGGCAAGGCTGTGGAGAGCGCTGCCTGGTCTCCTGTGGCTGTTCACAGAAGCCAAACTGATGGTTTGACTGTGCCAGGACTGTTGCTGTTTTCATCAGAGCTACAGCACAGGATGTTGCAGTCCTGCATCCTCATATCAGTTGACACTTGCTGGCCACAGTGTTCATTTGTGTATTTGTCCAGAGTTGAGTTCATGTCTGACAGAAACAGTGTGCTGGAATGAGGTAGAGATCTTCTCATGTTGGAGCATGCCCAGAGAAGGGCAACAGAGCTGGGGAAGAGTCTAGGGCACAGGTGTGAGGAGCAGCTGAGGGAAGTGGGCTTGTTCAGCCTGGAGAAAAATGGGCTCAGGGGAGACCTTCTGGCTCTTGACAGCTCCTTGGAGGATGCAGCTGGGTGGGGTTGGGCTCTTCTCCCAAGGAACAAGTGACAGGACAAGAGGAACTGGCCTCAAGTTGCATCAGGGAAGGTTTAGGTTGGAGCTGAGGAACAATTTATTCCCTTCAAGGGTTGTCAAAAGTTGACTTGATTAATCTGAAAGGTCTCTTTCAACCAGAGCAAATCTATGATTTTATGGCTCCTGAAATAGCTTGGTTTTTTGATGAGGAAAAGGAGAGAGGGCATCAGGGAGGGCCATCACTAGTACCTTAGTGGCAAGAAACTCCAGGACGAGCTGCCCTCTGGCCTGAGTTTGATCAATCTCCTCGATGGGAGATGTCCAAAAGCTGCTTGTGCCCTTGACAGAAGGGAACATGAAGGATTTCTTACACATGAAGGAAATCTGCTGAGCTTTTTCTCTCCTCCATTCAGCTGGCTACATCTGGCTGGCAAGTCTCAAAACCAAAAAGCTCTCTCAGGGGCTCTTCAACTGCTGAGGAAAGCCACGGTCTGGAGATCTGGGAGCACTGTTCCCTGCAGGGAGGCTCTCCACAGAGGACACAGGTGTTGACAGGAGCTCAGCTCAGGTTGTGGCTGTGACTTTGGAGTGGAGAGCCTCTTCTGTGGAATCTGAAGGAAAGGAGGTCTGTAGGTGGAACACAAGCACGTCTGTGCAGCTGAGGCTCACAGGGCAGCAGGATCAACACTTGGCTTCAGCCCCCAGAGCTTTGGCAGCACAAAGTTCACGTTGAAACGTAGAAGTAACTGATAACAAGGGCCAGCTGCCGCTTCCCTCTGTTCATTGTACTTCTTAATGCGACTTGCCCGGCCCCACTGTTGGGACTGCCGGGGGGGAGGGCCAACACAAAGCCCCCCATTGTCATCCACCCGTTGTGCTCCGGCCAGCTCACCAGGTGAGCAGGAAGAGCAGTTCTGTATCCTGACAGCATCGCTCGGCAGCCCGACAGGGTCTCACCCCCCTCCCCTTCTCCTCTCTGCAGGTGGCAGCTCTAAGGTTTCCCCCTCCCGTAGGTCTGCGCTGAGGAGCTCCTGGCTGCGAAGCCCTTTGGCAGCGAGGGACATGTGTTTATGTAGCGCAGGGTGTCGGGCGCGCTGGACCTGGGGATCATGCACAGTGCGAGTGCCTGCGGGAGGCACAGCCACGGTAGCTGGATCCTCGCCTGATGGGGAGGATGGAGAAGGGGAAAGGTGCTGGCGATGCCACCTCCACAGTGAGTATCCCTCGGTGTCCCTGGTCCCCCAGCCATGGCAGACAGGGCTTATGGGTGTTAAAATACTGCAGCAAGCAAATTTTCCTTCCTGTGGGAAAGTGAAGGTTCTCACCAAACTGGGACCTTGCTGGCATTTGCTTGTAAAGCAGTAGAAAGATGTTTTGAGTATGGGTGTTGTGGCACCCATAGTCAAATCGGGCAGGTCAGAGGTACTGGAGAATCCCGTCTGGGGTGTTACAAAGCTAACCCATGGTGTGAACCCGCGGAGGGACAGGGGTCACTGCTCCCTTTATTTGCACCTTTCCCATCCCAGAGGGTTTCATTAGCTACAGAAAACCTGTCCCTTACTGTCAGGCTTGGGCTCTGCTGCCTTTGAATGGAAGAGATTTCAGTGATGTGCAGTTTTAACTTTAAGACTTGCTGCTTTTTTGGTGCAATACAGCTGGAAGTTATATATTAATGACAGAGATCAATACCTTGCCTGGAGGCTTGAGGAGCCCACTCCTGTGTGGCTGTAGCAAATCTAACCATGGCCATGTATTCCCATGGTGATATTACTATTATAATTTCTCATTGTGCTTTAGAGGAATGAGAAATGGGTGTTGGTTTTTTTTCTAAGTGTGGGCTGTACAGTTGAGATTATTGAAAGCACATCCTTTCTGCTTTGTGAAAATTATTTTATGTGCCATCAAATTAAATTTAATTGCTTCAATACAAGAATGACTACATTTTAATAAAGCCCTCAAAATGCCACATGACTGCTAAGCTCTCTCACTTCAAGTCACAGTTCAGTCTACAACTTACCAAGAAAAAAAACCACAACCCAACAGACAGAGGAGCGAGGAAGCTGCAACACTCCATGCAGGGCCCATTTCTGACACTAATGGTGCTCGTGGGGATTTCTGCCATAAACCAAAAAGATTTACTTTGCTGCCTCAGTGCAGCAGCAGCCCATCCCAGCTGCAGCTCTTCCTGGGTGGGTTTACAGCATTTACCTCTTCCCTGAGCTTCAGGAGGAAAGTGCTGGGCTGTGGGAGTGTTAGTTACAGGGGTGTCAGAGCTGAAACTCCAGCTCTGTGGCATAAGTGACATTATTCTGGGATGGTTTTGGCAGTTCTGTGCTCGAACCCTGTCGTGAGAGGGAAGTGCATTTTATGGTGAAGGCAAATCACCATCAGAATTGTTGATTTAACTCCTGTTCTTCCCTCCACATTCCTCTGTTCCCAGGACAGGAGGCCCACAGCACACCTCACAGCTCCGTCCAAGATCTTCTGGATCATCTTGTCCATCACCTTCTTTTTTGTAGTTGTTGGCATTAGCCTCATGGGGGTTCTCAGCTTCTCCTCCAGCTCTGCCCAGGTAAGAGATCCCTATCCAGCCTCCTGCCCACAGTCCCAGGAGCACTTGCTGGGGAGGATTAATGGGCTGGAATGGGGCTGGGTTTGGACAGTTCCCACCTCTGGTAGGAGGGTGAGGAGGTGCCGGCAGCACTACAGGCAGCGAGCTGAGCAGAGGTTGTCTGCCCCTGCAATGTGCCTGCCAGAAACTGGGGCTTGCATTAGAGGGACTAAAGTGCATCATTTGTAAATACAACCCCAGGCTGGTGTTAGGCTAAGCAGGCAGTTCTGACAGGCGGCTGTGGCCTCTGAGGCACAGGGTGAGCTGTGCTGGCTGGGGAGGCAGATCTTCTTCAGAGACTAAATTATTCCTCTGCTCCAACCTAAACCTCCCCTAGTGCAACCTGAGGCCATTTCCTCTTGTCCTGTCACTTGCTTGGGAGCAGAGCGTGACCTTACATGGCTCCAACCTCCTGTTAGGGGAGTTGTCAACAGCCAGAAGGTTTTCCCTGAACCTCCTTTTCTCCAGGCTGAACAAGCTCAGGTCCCTCAGCTGCTCCTCACTACACTTGTGCTCTAAACCCTTCCCCAGCTGTGCACGAGCACCAAACGGCTGATGGTCAGTGGTGCCCTCCCTCTCTTGGTGCCCAGGCTGGTTCGCAGCTCGTCCGGCTAACACTCCAGGGTCTGCAAGACCCACTGAGGAACCAGACAGCCTTTGTGGACAAGTCCAGGAGCACCGTGACCTTCTATGTAACCTCACAGAGTAACCACACTGCTGTGGTGCTGTACGACAGCAGGAATGTAAGTGTGTTGGGGTAATTACCTGCCTTATTAGGGGCCCAGGCTGCTGAGAGAGTAGCTGCTGGGGTGGCAGAAAGAGGTATAGACCAGGAAAAACATCAAACAGCTACTTTTGGTGCCTTTCTCTGCACCTTTAGGTAAGAAAGATAACAGAACACTCTTTTTTAAATCATAGAATCATCTGGTTGGAAGAGACCTTTAAGATTATCAGGTCCAACCGTTAACCCTACACTGCCAGGGTCCCTAAACCATGTTCCCCAGTGCCACATCCACACGATTTTTAAACACTTCCAGGGATGGGGACTCAGCCACCTCCCTGGGCAGCCCATTCCAATGCCTAACCACCCTTTCTGTAAAGAAATTTTTCCTGATATCCAACCTAAATTTCCCTTGGTGCAACTTGAAGCCATTCCCCCTTGTCCTGTCATTTTTAACTTGGGAGAAGTGGTTGACGCCCACCTCCCTACAACTTTCCTTCAGGTAGTTGTAGAGAGCAATAAGGTCCCCCCTGAGCCTCCTCTTCTCCAGACTAAATAATCCCAGCTCCCTCAGCCTTTCCTCATAGGAGAAACTCTCCAGACCCTTCACCAGCTTCATTGCACTCTCTGAACTCATTCCAGTACCTCAACATCCTTCTTGTAGTGAGGGGCCCAAAACTGGACACAGTACTCAAGGTGTGGCCTCACCAGTGCCGAGTACAGGGGTACAATCACCTCCCTGCTCCTGCTGGCCACACTGTTCCTGATACATGCCAGGATGCTGTTTTCCGCCATTTTGGGGGCTGTTAAGACATTTGCGGGTGTGTGCTAGTGCCTGCTCTCACAGGCCACCATCTGTCTCACAGGGCTATGTGTGCTACAAGCCCGAGGAGCAGCACGAGTGCTACCTGAGGAGGATGGACACCTGGGACTTCCAGGCCCTCCAGATCTCTCTCAACGTGTCTGAGCAGAGGGTAAGCAGCTGTTGCAGCTGTTCCCTGGGGTGGCTGAGTGGATGGGGATGATGAATTGGGCTTTGTGTGGCATCCCAGCTCACTGAAGGCCCTTTCCTACATGGATTTGTGTTCATGGTGGTGAATCTAGCACCAGCACCCTGAGTGTGGCTGAACGAGGGCAGGGGTTTTTCCCAGCTGGGGTGGCAGCAGCAGGCCCCTGCTCTGTGCAAGTTGCTGCTCAGGGTCAGTGTCGTGTCAGAGCAGAGCTCTGTCTCAGAGCAGCAGCTCCCAGTTTTACTGATATCCTCCCTTCTGTGAGAACCAGCAGAGCTGCTGGTCAGGAAGGTCAGTATCAGGGTTTGTGCAGGACCTACTCCCACTGGATTCTGTTACCTGCTCAAAAATCTGGGGAATGAAACACAAAGGGGGTTTGTCAGTTGTTCATGGGGGGAAAAGATGGAAGAAATAATATTTATGGACCCTCTGAACAAAATGCTAATGGATTACAGGTGGGGGACTGTTTCTGTTTCAAGAAGACAGAAGGGCCTGTTTGTTGGTGCCCCTGCCATGTGCTGAGCTGTGAGCTCATGGTGCCAGCTCCTATTCAGTTTCTCACTCCCCAATGCACTCAAATCCTTCTCCGCAGGGTCAGAGTGATGCTTCTCCACCAGCAGGCTGTGGCTGTTGGGGTGCCTGGCACAACAAGGTCTTTTAGCTGCAGCCCCGGGGACAGGGCAGCCCTGTGAGGGGCCAGGGAGGAGCTGTATCCACTGCTTCCCAAGCTGCAGGTCTAGCGAGGGTCCATGGGCTGTCCCTGCTCTGGTCAGGGCGAGCGCCCCAGCAGCCTGGTGGGACAGGGCAGCTCTGTGGGGCTGGAGGGCAGTGCCTGAGGGGCAAAGAGTCCTGGGAGGAATTAACTGGGACATTTATTTCAGGCTGGTCAGCTCCTGCATCATAATAACCAGACCAAGTACTACCGAGAGTTCCTGGGCATTGTGTCGGGGGAAGAGGTGGACCCCAGAAGTCTGGGGGAGGCTGTGCAGAGCCTGTGTGAGCAGACATCCATCTTCTGGGTCAGGAGAGGGACAGGTAAGTTATATATGTCCTTTGCAGAGGGAAGCATGTTTCTGTACCTCTAGAAGTAGGTTCTGCTGTGCCAAGGCTGATGCACATCCTGGAATGGGCTGCAAACACCTGGGACAAGGGCAGGTGACCTTTAGTTCAGCATCACCCTGTTGTTCAGCATTCACCCAGAACCTCCTTATATCCACAACCCAAAGGGAGCCGCAGTGCTGGCTGGGAAATGCTCTGAGTCCCCTTCCCTGGGCAGCATGGCACAACCACAGCACAGAGCAGATCCTCATGATGCTGTCAGCTTAACACTTGTCACCTTCATCTTCACTAGAAACAGCTTGCTGAGCTCTCCTTCCGTTCTGTCTTACTCCAGCTTTAATGAGGAAGGTCATTCCCTGAGGCTTTCTACTTGTTTAGCTCCCCAGGGGCTGCAGCAACCTTCCTCTCACCCTGTTTCTGTCCTTGCTCATTTGGCAGGTCCAGGGAAGCAGCGGCTAATCTACCTTTGCATCGACATCTGTTTTCCAAGCAACATTTGTGTGTCTATCTGCTTCTATTACCTCCCTGAGTAAGTCCTACAGCTGTGGATGCCCTCTCACCACCCTACATACTTGAATTGGATTCCTGGAAAGCCTCTGATTTCAACAAGGAAGGTAACACCTACAACGCCCCCAGCAGCTTCCTGCTGATTTCATGCTGCCGTTCAGGAGTTTAGAAAAAAAACCAGGACTCTGCTCGGCACTGTCAGTGCAGACACTTTATTTGCAGCTCTGTTCCAGGGCTGCACCTTGTCCGTAGGAATTAGGAGACCCGGGCTAGGGGGATTGCATGGAGTAGCTCCTGTTTCATGGCTCCGTGCCAAGTTCAACACAAGGTTATTCAGTCTGGTGGGGGTGGGTGGCTTTGCAAGCGCACAGCTCTCTGAGCGACTCAGTGACACACACTTCGAATAAAGGGATTGCAAACCAAGACAGCTCCTTTCCTCTCTTTGCTCAGCCTCCTCCATCATTTTGAAAGGCTGATTATTTCTTTTTTCCACCGCTTTTGAGTACAAGAACATCACAAAGCTGTCAGCAGCTGAGGTCACAGGGATTCCTCAGCTGAACCATACCCAGCTCCCTCAGCGAGACTTTGGCTCCCCCTCCTATTCCCTTTTGTCCTCCCTTCAAGGCCATAATGATCTGCTCGGAGCTGCAGCCTGGTGTCACCCAGCAGCTGCTCCTGCTGGTGCCTGAGCCCCTTGGTCAGAGGAGGGGAAGGTTACAAGCACGTGTCTCAGGCTCCAGAGCGGGTGCTTGCCACTGCAGGACAAGGGAGAATAAGCAGAGGTCCTCTCCTGCCTGCACGTGAGTGTTAGCCCAACACGCTGTCGTTGAAAGCCAGGCAGACAACTGCTTTCTGGTGGCCGCTGTACTCCCTCTTGATCTCTCCTGTCTCCACACACCAAAGTCTGGCCAGGTTATCAGAGGAGGCTGGAACAGAAAGTGAAAAGAGAGATGTCACTTTAAGTGTTCTAGGGTTGGTTTGTTTTTATTACAAGACAGTTTTAATTCCCCATGGTTGTCAGGGGCTGTGCAGAGCAAGAAGCTGAGTGAGTTTCTGTGTTATGTGAGGCTTTAATTATTTTGGAGAGGAGTTACTGTGGAAATCATGACCTATGTGTTTTGAAAGGGCTGCAAGCAGCATTGCTGCTAGCTGAAACAAATCACACATGGGCAAATCAGCTCTCCAGTTTGAGAGGTGCCCTATTGTAGCCCAGGCAGAATGCATGAGAGAGTCAAAGCGTGTTGTGGCTGTGAGGCTGGCTACTCTCCCCTTGTTGCTGCACAAGCATTTGGCAGTGTCCCAGCTAGAGAAACTGGAGGTTCCTGTGCTAGTGCAGGGCCTTGCTGTGGGAGGCCTGGCAGAGTCCACCTCAAGCAGTGCCTTACCTGTGACGATGTACTGGGAGTCCCCAGAGAAAGCACAGTCCCACATCCAGCCCCGAGATGTTTCTCCTGGGTTATTGCTCTTAATGCTCAGCTCTGTCATCAGAGAGAAGTTTGAAGTCCTCCAGATCTTGCACGTCTGATCTGCAGAACAAGTAGCCAAGAGCCTGCAAGGAAGAGACGCGAGAGCAGACGACTTAGTCACACCTGAGGGTCCAATGTTAATGGGGAACAGTAATGAACTGGAGACCTGACTTCACTGTCATCATATTTCTCTACATCCGTCACAGCTTTGTGAGATTCAAACTGAACAGACTTGGTGAAGGAGCACACTGTGTTCACCGCTCCCAGAGCTCAGCAATTCCATCCCAGCTTAAGACCAGCTCATGGCTGCAGAGCTTGCTGAGACCACAGACTGGGATGCCACTGATAACAGTGCATGTCCTGCACCTTTATGCCTCAAATACTGGGTTCAGTTTTGGATCCCTCACTGAAAGAAGGCCATGGAGTGGCTGGAGAGTGATCAGAGAAGGGCAACAGAGCTGGAGAAGGCTATAGAGCACAAGTCTGGTGAGGAGCAGCTAAGGGATATGGGTTTGTTGAGAAAGGAGGAGGCTCAGGGGAGACCTTCTGGCTCTTCAGAGCTCCCTGATAGGAGGATGGAGCCAGGTGGGGTTGGGCTCTGATCCCAAGGAACAAGTGACAGGACAAAACGAAACATTTAAGTTTCCCCAGGGGAGGTTTAGGTTGGAGCTGAGGAACAATTTCTACCCCTCCAAGGTTGTCCAGGCTGGCCAGGACAGTAATTCCTGGGACAGTTCCCATGATGCTTGGAAGTGTTTCAAAGCTGTGGAGAAATGGTGCTGAGGGACATGCTTTAGTGGTGCCCTGGTAGTGCTGGAGGAGCTGTTGGAATTGATGATCTGGTTAGTCTCTTCCAACCAAAACAGTTCTGACTACCACTCCTCCCTGGGGGATATTCAAGGCAGCATGGAACCAACATCAGCCACAAGCAGGAGGCACAGCTGGCCTCTGTCTGCTCAGAAAGGATGGTCTGTTCCCAGGGCAGGGAGGTGAGGGGCTCACACACACTCACGTGGAGTCAGGGCTAAACTTGCACTGGAGTGCATAGCGATTGTGTGCTGGGATCTTGGTCTTGGGGATCAGCTGGGTCACCTCTTCCCCGATGCCACCCGTCAGGTTCCACACATAGCAATTTCCCTGTGGCGAGATGGGGAAATCTGTTACCAGGCTGGTGGTCACCTGTCCAAAAGCAGCCTGGACTTTCTGCACCCAGCTCCAGTGCAGCAAATGTGCAGGCAGAGCTGGTACATGCAGAGCGGCTGTGTCTGCCCACAGGAGGCACGGCCTGGCAGCGGCCAGAGCACCGTAAACTCCTTCCCACATTTGAGGCTGTCAGAGCTCACCGAACTGTTAACAGCCGCCATGTAACTGGCATCAGGGTCAATGTGGACTGAATTCACAGAAACTTCTGGCTCTGGAATCAGCTGCTCGTTGTGGTCGGTTTTCAGGTCCCAGATGTGAATGGCCCCGCTCTGATCACCCACAATTAGCTCTGCCTGCAAGGAAACAGCAGCTTCATCTCTGAGGAGAACCTGGGAGCACCACTCTTGAGCTGATGCCCAGACCGTGTCTGTGTAGCTTCACACAGAGCCTTGCTCTGGTTTTAAGCATTAGGGCCCTGTTCTGCCTAACAATTCTCCAGCGCAGGGCTGCCCCAGAGCTCTGGGCATCTGCTGCCTGCCCCCAAGTCAGCAGAGCGCTGAGCTCAGGGTCTGCAAATAGGATGGTTACCTTTGCAGAAGCCTTTGCTAATTCTATCATGCTCAGAGCTGACAGTGGCTGCCTGATTTCCAGAGCCATTGCACATCTCCAAGCACATCCATAGAAGCCAAATGATTTTCAGCACATCTGAAGAAAGGGTGTTAAGATGAAACTTGGCCAGTGAACAACGGAAGCACTCAAGAGTATACAGATACCTGAAAAACACAAGCCTAAATGTTTTTTTTTCTCTCTCCCCTTCTCAGGGGAAGGACAGGAGCCAGCTGAAGGGCAGGAGTTCTGGCTCTAATCCCATGCTCAGACCAGAAGACAATGCTGGCGTCTCTCCACTAAAACCAGGGCTTTTATCAACAGCCGTGTGCTGCCCATAATTTTAGCAGAATCCCTAGAGGAGATCAGGTCATCAGGCACAGCTAATCCTGTACCTGTGAGCACAGGCCTGTTTCCGAGGGATACAATCACCGCTCGATATATTTAGCTGACCGCACAGTGCAGAAGCGTCTCCTGGGCGCCTCAATCCTCACCCGCCTCTTAGCAGGGTAAGTGCAGCAGCTAAAGCTGTCATGGCTTTACCTAGGCCAGGAGAAACCTCTCCCAGATAAGGGGATCAGCATCGCTGCCGCAGTGGACTGCAGAGCGGTGGAGCTCTTTGAACAAATGCTGCCACCTTCGGACTAACTCAGTGTGTCCTGCTCACAAACCAACACTTGGTACCTTGGCCAGCAATTGTTTCATGTGTAAGATCTACAGTCAAACAATTGAATGTCGTATGTTCCCACAGCATTACAGGAGCATCAGCAGCATTTGGGTAAAGCCTGGTCTAAGTAATTAATCTCAAATCTGGCCCAAAATTCTGGACTTGTCTCCCTTTTAGCCCCAGTTACCAAGCTCCAGCCATCCCTCTGTTTATCGACAACTTCTGAATTGACTGGTGAACCTTGAGCAGAACTGACCAAAGTCCTGAAGGTAATAGAGGCCTCAGGCCCAGAGATGCTTTTCTTTGTGGCAGTGCCACCCTCAAACTTTCCAGTCCTTCCCCCAATGTCTGTTCTACTCCCACTGCATCCCTTTGGTTATGATCTTGGGATAGAGATGGACCCAAAGGATTCCTTCCTAGGGGAGAGGTCCAGCACTGCCATGATGCTGTCTCTTTGCAACAGCTGCTGCTGGATGGGTGGCTGGTGCTGGACAAGCAGCAGCTGCCTTCGCACAGTGCCACTAGGTCTGTTCTACTGCCCAGTCAGCCTCCAGATTTTTTTGCCACATTTGCCAGTATAAAGCTCTCCAGCTCCTCAGGTCTACCCAGACGATCTATGGCAAAGTGTGAGCTGGGAAATGGCAGAGGAGCCAGTGCTCACCTGGTTGGGGTGCAGGCAGACACAGTTAATAGGAGCGTTCACCTGGAAAATCCGCTGACACTGGAGGTTTCGAGACCTGCAACAAGCCAACGAGGAAGGAGTGCGTTTAGAAAGTACCTGCCAACCTGCTCCACCGCTGCCAGAGTGGGGCCTGCTGCCGCTGCCCACCTCAGGTCCCAGATCCTGGCCATGCAATCCTCCCCGCCTGTGTACATCCATCGCCCATCCTCATGGAAGCCCACAGAGGTAATGTTCTTGCTCACGCCATCGTAGTTAATTACGGGGTTGGGGTTGTTGGAGTTGAGGTCGTACATGCGGATGTGCTGGTAGCCTGTGGTGAGAACCGGGCAGGGGATGACCAATGTTACTTGGCCTGTGCCTGGCGTCTCCCGTGTCCTGGGCCAGAGGCACTCACCTGCGGCAGCGATCATGCTGC
>JANHGL010000788.1:0-11255 GCA_024611195.1 Ceyx melanurus
TCAGAGCCAGAAGGTCTCCCCTGAGCCTCCTTCTCTCCAGGCTGGACACCCCCAGCTCCCTCAGCTGCTCCTCCCCAGACCTGTGCTGCCAACACTGTGTCCCGTCCTCCAGGAGTCCCAATCCTTGCAAACACAATTCCTGACACAAAAGGACCTTCCTGCTCCTTCCCCCTCTCCCGTTTGAGGATCACGGGAGGTCTCTAATCCAACTCAAAGCAGGGTCAGCTCTGAAATCACAACAGGTTGTGCAGGACTTGAACAGAGACAGCAGAACCTCTCCAGGCAACCTGCTTGCACTGGGCTGAGGTTCCCACAGCACAGAGCATCTCTTTCTTGTCCCCCTGTGGACATTCAGCTTTTCGGGACTGGAAATCCCTGTGCCAAGCCCCTGTGGGCACATGGGAGTGGTGGAGAGGTTGTGGGAGTGGGAGAGGTTGGTGAAATTATTCCTCCTTCAGATGTTGCAGGAAACTCTTCTGTCCCTTCCCAGCCCTGGAATCAAGTCTGGGCCCTCCCAGCCCCAGGGACTGGTTGTGCCTTTCCCCCCCAAGCCCTCTCAGGAGATGAGGGTGGTTTTTTTTGCATTGAGACTGTTCAAACATTTCTGCCCCCTAAGATTAGAAGCTGCCATTCGAGTTCTGGCGATAAACCCCACCTCACACATCCTCCTATTCTTCAGGAAACAAAGGGCAAAGGGAACAGAGGCTGGTTTGGTTTCAGTGATGCCTCGTGGGCCTGTTCTGGGTGCTGTGCTCACCCTGCAGACCCCCTCCCACCAGCCTCCTCCACAGGGCTGGGCACTTGAACCAGGGGGAAAATCCCCCTGGGGGGGGAACCAGGCGAGACAAGTTTCCATCAACTCCCATTTCTGCCTTTCGAGGGGCTGCAGACACCCTGCTGAGGAGCACCCCATTCCCACGAGCCCCCCCAGCCATCCTGCTGCCCTGCTGGGTGAGCTGGAGCCCCAAGGAACTGTGTGAGCAAGTGGCCAGCAGGACACAGGCGGGATGTGAGTGGGAAGCAAAAAAACAGGGTGGGGAAGAGATGGCAACAGAACGTTACCCTGATGAGCCAGAGCAGGCTGGAGGAGCCTTAGAGATCACATATTATCTTCAAGGGATGAATCTCCTCCCTCAGACCTTCCACTGCCCTCCCAGGAGAAACCCCAGGGTGAGTTTTAGAGCAAGGAATGGAAATGATCCATGTAGTGGCTTCCCCAGACCCCAGGAGATGTTTGGGAAGGGAGCAAAGAGCCTCCCACTCCATGGGTGGAGGGGATGGGCACCACAGAGTCACCTTCCTACACAGGGAGATGAGTGTTTCTCAGCTGAGCTTCACCAGGAGTGTCCTCCCCCTTGCTGCAAGCCCAGAGGTGTGAAGATGACCATGCTGGGGACGAGCTGAAGCTAAACTGGGCTCCCCAGAGTGGCTCTCAGCCTCACAACAAGCTCCTGTCTGAGGGAGAAACAGCTCTTGGCACACAGACTGTCCTGCTGCATGCCTGAGTTTGTGCCAGGTCAGTGAATCAGCGTTTCAGGGAGTGACCAAAAATGCCCTTCCTTTAGGAGGAGGTGGTGGAAACCTCCCCTCCATCTCCACACCTCTGTCTTGCTCAGCAGGCAGTGGGCACGGAGGAGTCCAGTGACAAACCAACCTCCCTCTGCCCACCCTGAGGTGGCCACAGCTCCCCATCACCCCTCCACTGAGCTGGCACAACCAGGGAGGTGCTGCTCAGGTTAAAGCACCTCAATCCTCCCCGGGGCTAATGGGCTTTGCTGCGGAGTGATGTGGAAAATGAATCATCCAGCTAAATTTATCTGCTAGGCTTTCTTTACTCTGGAAGCAGGACCTAAGCAGGAGTGCTGAGGGTTGCACAGCAGTCGTGGGAGGCTGGGGCACGGAGCACTTGCAATCACTTAATGAGCAATTAATGCACTTGGGTGATTAACTGAAGGCAGCCAGGACAGCAAAGGCCACAGCTGGCAATAAACAGCTGATACCCATCGGGGACTACCAAGGGGCACCCAGATAGGAGCTGGGTGTTGTCAGCACAGACGTGGCAGCTGATGGTTGGACCAGCAGCTTTAAAGCTTCTGGAAGCAGCAGTTTAGCTGCAGGTGCTTTGGGGAAACCACCTTCCCAGCCTGGATGTGACAGCCCAGAGGAAACCTGCTCTGGTTCCTCCAGAGCATCTCCATCCCTGGCCACTCACCCATCCCGGGCCTCTTGCTGAGCCCCTCTCTGCTCTTCCACAGCTGCCTTCGAGCCTGGAAAAGCCCTAAAAGCAACGAGAGGGGCTGTGGCTACCCAGGGAGGAGCAGGGGCTCTGGGGGTCAGCACCCTGCTGGGCACAGGGGGGATTTGGGGTTCTGCCCGAGCATGGAGATGAGTCTCCACTGGGCTGGAGCAGAGTGGGGAGCACCCAGAGCCCTCCTGCTCTGGAACATCACACTCACACACACACACACACACACACACACACACACACTCAGTCACTCCCTGTTTTTACTGGCCTGCTGTCCAAGCCCTCATTTCTACACAGAGCAAATCAAAAGGATCCTTTCATCAGCAGAGTCTCAGCATCAAACCCTGCCCCCCCCCTTCTAAAGATCACAGCTCTAACCTCCTCGCTGCTGGAGATCCAGCTCCTGGGCTCTGCCATCAGGGACAAAAAGATTGCTTTTTTTTTTTTGGAGGGGGTGGGATTGAATGAGGACGCAGGGCAGGGAAACCTTCAGCACATCAACCACCAAAGCTTCAGCAAACTGGCTTCACAGAACACATGGGTATGGAGGAAAACAAGGCAGGAAAAAGCAGCAGACCCCCCCCCCCGGACACTCTTCCCTTCCCAGGAAGCCTGGGGAACACATCACATTGGTTTTTTCTCCCCGGGGAGCACAAGAGACTCACACTTTCCCTCATTCCAGTTGGAACTGGGGGGTTTAGTTTAAGCCATTTCACAAACGTTGACAGCACAATATCCCCATCCACCTTCCCAGGGCATCTATGGATGTTCGACAGGTCCCTGAGCCTGCTGGAGTGCAGCCCCCTGCTGAAGGCTCAGCCTGGCCCCACTGGCAGCAGGCAGGCTCAGCAGACACACCACAAGCCCCAACCTGCTCCCTGGTTTCCTCCGTGGGGTTCCACCACTTTTCCAAGAGGAAAAGTGTAAATGCAGGGGCTGTGACTCAGCAGACAGAGGGGCAGAGGATTCAGCTTCCTTTTGGGTGTTTTTTCCCCCTCCAAGATCTTGGAGATTGTGGCTTTTTTTGGATGTATTTTCCCCTGGGTATTTATAGAGCAAGGCACTGTCCAGACTTGTTTCTGGCTGCGTTTCCTGAAGGAAAGTTTTACCTTCTGGCAGGGATATAAAAGCTCCTAGTCTGGTTCAGCTACCCACAGAGAATTCCTCTCCCCTGACCTCGCTGGGCACTGAGAACCTCCAACACTCCCTGGGCTCCTGAGCCAGACCCAACCTGAGCTCTGTGTGAGCATCACCTACAGAAAGAGCCACCCACAAGTGTGTGAGTGTGTGTTTGGGGACACACAGCAGCTCATTTCCTACTTTCTCCAGGCACTTGGGGATATTTTGCAGATATTGGCACTTTTTCCCCCCGTGGTATCAACGTGTGTTTCTGAGCATCAGCTCCCGAGCCCCCAGTTCAGCCCTGGGGGTGCACTGGGAGCCAGGGCAGCGAACGCATCACCTCCAAAGCTCTGGTGCAGCCTGGCAGGGCTGGGTGGTCCCCTGGGGACCACTCTGGGCAGGCTGGGCTGCTGGACAAGCACGTGGGTGTTCCCTGCTCGGCGCTGGGAACTCTGCTGGAACGTTTTCCCAGGAAATACTTTTTCAGCACAAATTGCTGTTTTCCTAGAACGGGGTTTATTTGGGTGTGAGCCTCTCGAGGGGTGGAAATCTCACCCTGATGCTCTGGGGTATTTTGGGCACGGCCTGGCAGGGGCTGGTGCATGAGGAGAGGGGGACAGCAGCACAAAGTGCAGCAAAGGGTGGAGCTAAAAGCTGGCAGTGCTGTAGCAAATGGCGTTTGGGGTCTAGCAGAGCTGCCAGGGGGTCTCAGCTATTTGCTGCCTCTCCCGTGGAGGCCAAAGGACACTCAGCCCCACGCTGACCTGTTGGGCTGGGTTCTGTTTATCCAGGTGCTTGTCCTCTGGAGAATCTCCACAATGTGAATAATCCCACGTGGGGAGCAGGGAGTGTTTGTCCCTGACACCTGTCGGGTTGTCCCCACTGCCTGTGACTACCCAGTGTGACGTGGTAGGTGGCACACACCCCCTGCCACCACACCCAGTACCCACCAGCTTCAGTCCTCACCTCCTGACCCGGTCCCACCGAAGCCACCACGAGTTGCAAAGCCTGATTTGCAAGGGTTTGGAGGTTTCAGGTGGGACACGAGGAGCTGAGGTGACAACACTCACACGTTTGTTTGGCCCTCAGCCTCTCTGCCCTGGATTTGGGTTTCCCCCCGATGCTCTCAGCCTCACCCAAAGACAACCTGCTTTGCAAGTGCCTGTTCTTGGCAGAGAGCAGGTCTGACATCGGTGAGCCCTGGCAGGTTCAAAAGAGCATCTATAAGCATGTTAAGGGTGGTTTCATTGTTAGGAGGCTGGAGGAGGACACCAGAGACCCGGGTTAAGTTCTCAGGTCTGCCCTAGGCTTCCAGGATCCACCTCACAAGGGCTTGGAGAGCCCCTAACCCAGCCGGTGGGAATCCAGATCTCGGTGCCACGGCTCCCAGTGCCTCCCCAGCACCCAAAGGCTGTTCTGGGAGCAGGGTGATGTGGGGCTGTAGCCTCCCCTACCCCTGCCAGGGCTCTCAACACACCTCCAGTGAGCAGGACAGAGCTGGGAGTCAGTGGGATGCTCCCAGGGACCCATCACAGTGCCCGTGCCCCCCTGCCCTGTCACATCAGTGCAGGCAGACGTGGCTTTGCCACGGTGCCCATCAAAGCACCTTTGCCAGCGTGACCAAGCACCCCCCCCCCAAGCAAACAAGCAGCACTTTGCTGCCCTGGGAAGCTGGGAGATAACATCGTGTGGTCGCCAGCTAAGGTTTCTGACCAGAGCTTTAGGTTACGTGGCAAAGATGCCAACCTGCCCTCTCTGCCCGTCCCATCAGGTTGGCACCTGCAGGGACAGCAGTGCCCTCCTCACACCCCATCCTCCCACCCCAGGACCCCCTGCAGCATTTCCATCCCCTTTTCCATAAGCTGCTTGGCACGGACACTTCCCTGGCCACGTCCTCCAGTGCTTCCATCCCCTGCCACCACCTGTGGGCTGGCACCACGGGGCACAGGGGAGCGCCTGGCATCATTGCCAGTGGTCAAACCCAGTCAAGAAACGCTGTGGGCTACAGACACCAAACCTCATCTGCCCCCTGTTTTCAGAGGCATCACCTCAACCAACAGCACCACGGCTCTGTGCAGTCTGTGGGCACCAGTGTGCCCAGCAGGGGCAGGGAGGGGATGGTGCCCCTGGACTGGGCACTGCTGAGGATGCACTTTGGGTGCTGGGTCCAGTTTGGGCACCAGCACAAGGACATGGAGGGGCTGGAGGGTCCAGAGAAGGAGCTGGTGAGGGGTCTGGAAAGCTGCTGAGGGCTGTTTAGTCTGGGGGAGACTGAGAGGAGCCCTCACTGCTCTACAACTGCCTAACATGAGGGTGTAGCCAGGCTGGGCTTGGGCTTTTCTCCCTAATTACTAATGATAGAACAAGAAGAAATGGCCTCAAGCTACATCAGAAAGGTTTAGATTAGATATTGGGAAGAAATTCTTTCCTGAGAGAGTGGTGAGGCTCTGGCACAGGCTGCCCAGGGAGGGGGTGAAGTCACCAGCTCTGGAGGGGTTTAAAAACCAAGTAGAGGTGGCACTTGAGGCTCTGGACTAGTGGAGAGAGATGTTGGGATGAAGGTTGGACTTGATCCTAGAGGATTTTTCCCCCCATAAAGATTCTGTGATTTCAGCAGTCCTGCCACACTGGGCAGATGCCAGTGACTGATGGGAACAAAGACAAGCTCTGTTGGAAACTGGTTAAGAGCAAGAGAGGAAATTTACACCTAAGTGGTTTAGCAGTTTGTAAGGTTTTGAAGTTTTTTTTTTTCCCCATGTTTTTCTACCATTGCTCCAGCAAAACCTGTTGTGCTTTGCCCAGCACTTCCCTGCCACTGCCATCGTGTATCTCACACCAGCAAAGTCCAGCTCACTCTGCCTCATCACTCCTAAAGACAGCCCAACACCCATGATGAGAAACACAGGCACGAGATGCTGCTGTTGTTATTAAGTGATGATAACAACAATAACACCACTAATACCCCCAGCCCTGCAGCCAACACTGGGATTGCACATTTTGAGCTGTCTACTCTTCACCCAAAGCCCAGAACATTTCATGGTCCCCCTTCCATTTGCTCCACGAACACAGAGTGGTGACGGCAGCAGAGGAGGAAGAGTGAAGCCAATTAAAAATCCAAACACTGTGTGACAATGGCAGCGAGCAGCCTGCAGAGCAGAGAGCTGTTATTCTTTCTCCACCCATGGAGCTGCTCCACCCTTGCAGTGTCACAGCTCCCTCTTCAAAGGGGCTCAGAGAAGGTCAGAACAACGTGTGGCCTGTTTCCATACGCCCTGCAAGTCCAGGGATGCGGCACAGACACCACTGGGCTCCTCTCACAACCCTGTGTCTCCAGGAGGATGTCTGACCTCCAAGGCTAAAACCATCTGGAATATCAGGGAGTGAGATTTCCTTTGTGTCTCCTTCAGCACTGACTTCTGGGGGGCTCCCCAAAGCTCTGCTCCAGCACAGGAGGCTGGGTCGTGGTGCCAGGCTCCCCAGCCTCCCCTGGTTCGTTTCACATCAGGCAATTTAAACTGAGTTAACGAGGCAAAGGGGAGCCCAGGGAAACAAACCCAAAGCAGGGTAAGGAGCTGCTGACCCAGCAACTGCTCACATCACTCCCAGTTTCATACCCACTTGCAGATGCTGGGAAGCACTGGGACAACCTCCCAGTGCTGCTGGGCAAAGGGAAGGGGAATGCTGGGGGTTCCTGGGCTGCAGATGCCCAGAGGGACCCCTGGTCCCTCAATCAGACAGGTCAGAAGGAGGGATTGATCATCAGCCCCTCACCAACAGGTCAGTGGTGCCAACACTTCTGCTTGGCCACACTTTGGGAATGTGGGGGTCTAAAAGGGACTGTGAGAGGCACAAACCCCTCCTGCCACGTCACGGGGTGGGTGCTCCCACCACAGGCTTTGAGTGGTGTGTTGGCACCTCGTGCAGGGCACAGGGGCATTGGGTGTGTTGGCATCTTGTCCTGCTCTCCTCTAAGCAACCCAGGTCACCCCATCAGGGTGCTAATTAGCACGAGATAAAGACTTGGCTCATCTTAGAGCTCTCGCTTCACCCTCAAAGCTGCACAGACCTCTGCCATTGCCACGGGGGATGCTCCTCTGGCAGCTTTGACCAGATGGGTCCCTCTAAAAGCAGGAGCAGACCCCCAGAGTCCATCTTTTCCACACAGCTCATGAAGGAAAACCAAAAACACTGGAGTGACCTCTGCTGCGTCCCTAGTTCCTCCTGTTGCCTCACAGGAGCAAGCTCTGAACTCCACGGGCTGGAGTCACCTGGATTTCAGTCCACTGAGGACACAGCCCTGGGGCACTGAGGGAAAATCTTCCAGGGAATACTCAGAGCTGCTCCTGATGCCAACCATCAGCCGTGGGACTGCAGCGACTGGGTGGGGAGAAGCAAACAGAGCAGAGCTGGGTTTATTGGAGCACGTTGCCTTCCCTGGGTGTCTCATGCTAATGCCCCAGTGAGATCAGGGAGATAGTAAAAGGAAACCAGCAGAGAGCCATTAGCAGAGGGAAAATTCACAGGTAGCCAAGGCTGGGCACAGGGGGACGGGTTTGGTTTCACCCGGCGGGGTTGGCAGGACACCAAGTTTCTCTCCCAACGTATATGACGTTTATGTATAGTCCCTATTACGTGAGGATTTCACCAAACAGCTGCCAAACACCTCTCAAAGCCATTCCTGCTGGCCTCTGGGGAGCTCAGGGACACAAAAATGGGCTGAAGGGCATGAGGCTGAGCCCAAAACACGCCGGGGCTGCGTCGGGTCCACGCGTGGCACTGCCAGGGGGTCCAGCCGTGGGTGCTTTGGAGAGCTGGGTCTCCACAGGGCATCCCCCAACCCATCCCCGTGGCCGTGTGGGCTGGTTAAATGAGGGAGAAACCTCCTCTCAGGGGAGAGCAGAACACCCCAAAGTGGCATTCTCGACAGGAGGGATAAAAGGGCAGCTCTGTGCCCACAGCCAGGGCAGCTCTGTGCCCACAGCCAGGGCAGCTCTGTGGCTGGCACAAGCCCCAGGGCAGAGTCAGGCTCCAGAGGGGAAATCCCAGCTGCTGGGGTGACTCCCAAGTGTTCCCTGGGGATTCCTCACCCCTCCAGCCTCAGCTCCCATCAGAAACACCTCGGTGAGGAGGCCGGGGTGGGTGGGCACAGCTGCCCCATGGCACCCACCAGCTGCCTTCAGAGCTGCCCTGGCAGGGAATCCCACTGGAGACACTGAATAATTTCTACCTTCAGGCCAACAATGAGCATTTTGAAACCATCCCTTTGAATTCTGATCCCTTTCGAGCAGGGTGAGCAGGGGCTGAGCCAAGCAAAGCACAGAAGAGGCACCGAGTGCCCAGCCCACAGGCAGGTACCCCTGAGCTGTGCAAAAGTGGATTTAAAAAAATCCCAAAATAAAAATCTTTTTGGGTTTGGCTTTCCCTCAACTCCTGCACTGGAGCAGAGGTGAACATCTTGGATGTCAATGCAAAGCATCCCCTTGGGTTTTATTCATTTTCCCTTTGTTTTTCCCCTCCTTTCCCTCGCCACTCCTCAGAGCAGGGTCCTGGATCCTGCCCCTCTCTCCTCTCACGTCATCTCTGAGCTGAGAGAGGAGAAAATCCTGCTCCCTGAGCCTGTCACTGAGCACTTGGCCACCGCAGGGAATTCCTCCCCATCCTCATGCTGCCAGAGGAGCAGCATCTGCAGCTCTCTGCCCTGCTAAGGAGACCCCAGCAGCTTAAACCTGAGCACAGATCGTGGCTCTAGAGGTGTGACAAGTGACCTGGGGACACTCACAGTCCTGAGCCTGTGGCCATGGGGATGTCTCTGCTCACTGGTGGCCTCTGGCTGAGCCTTCAGAGGGGCTGCTCTGAGAGCCAAACGTGTGGGAACAGAACACTGGGGGGTGCCTGGGAGGGACCTGGGGCTGTCACCTCAGCCTGGATCAGAGCTGTGGGAGGTGCCACAGGGCAGAGAGTGGCAAGAAAACCCCTTTGTGCTCACCTGGATGCCCACGGTGCTGCTTGGGGACCCTGAGTGGGAGGGGAAGGGCAGCAGCACCACCTGAGAGTGTGTTTTCTGACCCCTGAGGGTGTTTTCTGACCCCTGAGGGTGTTTTCTGACCCCTGAGGGTGTTTTCTAACCACTGCCCCTCTTTCTTCTGCTGCAGTTGCCTGTCCTGGGAAGCAACATGAGTCTCAAGGGATCCCTCAGCAGCAACCCTGGCTCCTCAAAGTAAGGATCTCCATGGTGGGCTTCCCCCACCCCACAGCTGCCACCACCAGCAGGGCCAACTAGATGAGCTTGGGAGGTCCCTTCCCATCCAAACCATCCTACAAATCCATCCTCTCAAGAGGGTCCAGCAGGGAGGGGTCTCAACCTTGGCACTTGTGCTGCCCCGGGTAGCACGTGGAGGGGGCTCTGCTCCCAGCCCCCAACCCACTGCTTCCTGGGAGCTGCTCTCCAGGAGCAACACCCTCCCCAGGGATGTGGTGTGAGAAGGTAACTAGTGAGGCCAAGCCTAGGTGGGCTCCTCCATCCCTGTTTCCAGCTGCTGGGTGTGGATATAGTTGCTGCTGGGACTGTCAGACCAGCCAAGGGTCTGCCTGGCAAGGGGGGTGGTCACATCTGATGGATGTGATGATGATGATGATGATGATGAGGAGGAGGAGGAGGAGGAGGAGGAGGAGGAGGAGGAGGAGGAGGAGGAGGAGGAGGGCAGGGCTGGCAGCTGTGCTGGTCATTCAGTCTCAGAATATTAGGGGGTGGGAGGGACCTCTGCAGATCCAACCAGAGCAGGTTATCACACGAGCCACGGGGTGAAAAAACCTTCCTGAGCTGGTGTCTGATTTGATCCTTCTCCCTCCACAGTGGCAGCATGGGCAGAGCAGACGGGGCTGCCAAGCTGAGCGCCAAGGACCTGTATGGTATGTGCTGCCCACGGGCACAGGGAGGGCTCCCCAGAGCAAAAGCACCTCTGGAGGGTGGGATGGGGGCACTGGGGGGCTCTAGGCTGGCACTCAACCAAAGCTGCATGAACCCAAACCCCCCAGTGCCAGCTCCTGGCACTCTGGGGACAGCTGTAACCTGGGGGTGCCAGGGAAGCCACACACAGAACGTGGCTCCCTCTCACCCCCACCCTCTCCAGCTACTGACAACCTGAGCAGGGGCTGGCAAAAGAGAGCCTGTCCCCAGCAGGTTAATGATTATCCTCCCCAGCCAACCGTGGAAACTCCCGTGCCCTTTGGCTCTCTGGGAGGCTGGGTGCTGGTACCCAGCACGCCCTGCAGCTCCCCAGCCACCCACCCCAGCTCCAGAGGAGCTGCCCAGTGGATGCTTTCACTGGGTGGGACCAGGCTGGGGGTGCCCCGTGTTGGAGAGCCTGTGCTTGGCCAGAAGCCTCCCCTGGCAGCTGCAAGGTCGGGGGGGTTATTTGTCCCTGGGAGGTGACCTTGGTTGCCAAGTGGTTTTGGCTGGAGGTTTATCAGCCTGGGGGGGCCCAGAGCAGTGCCCTGTCTGCCTGGGGAGGGGGTCACTGATGGGAAGGTGGTGGATGGTGTTACACAATGCCATTGATAACTCTGGTTAGCTGCGCAGAAGGGAAATGTGGCAATAAGGGTAGGACAGAAAGCTCACAGAGACATGGAATTGTTCTGGCTGGAAATGAGCCTCGAGGTCCTGGAGTCCAACCACCCCCCAGCACTGCCCAGGCACCACTGAGCCCTGGCCCTCAGCACCACAGCAGGCTTGGAAACCCCTCCAAGGATCCCAGGGACTCCACCTGTCCCTGGGCAGCCTGGGACAGCCCTGGACAACCCTCCAGGGGCTACAAGAAATTCTTCCTCAGCTCCAACCTCAACCTCCTTGAGGCTGCTGCCTCTTGTCCTGGGGCTGGTTCCTTGGGAG
>JANHGL010000790.1:0-45792 GCA_024611195.1 Ceyx melanurus
TGCTCCCTGCAGGGGGCTGCACTAGATGCCCTTTGGAGGTCCCTTCCAGCCCTAAACATTCCATGATTCTATGAAACCTTCAATATATCCAGTAAGGCTTAACTCCTTCCCACTGGGAGACCACTGGCCAATGTGCTTTTCAGTGGCATTTTCTTGTGCTGCAGGATCTTGCCCTGCATCTTGTCTGTGAAATGGGGGGTGGGAGGGTGGCTGGACTCCCACAGCCTTTCCTTCAGCTGTTACTTCACAGTGCTGGTCTGGTCTATTTATTCCTGCAGCATTTTTTATTTGCATGTTTGGATTCCCATTTGGTTTGGGAGTTTTTGGTTTATGTCATTTTGAGGCTAATGAATTCTTTTCCTCTGTAATTGTACTGTCTGAAGTTACTTACTCTGCAGTCAGAAGGAGAGTGTCCATTTTGTAAGGGGAAGGACATGAAGGGTTAATGCCCCTGCACCACTTGGGACAGAATCAGGCCACTTTCCCAAAGGCAAAGCAGAGGTTTCCAAGGTTGATGGCTGTGTTGGTGTCTGAAGGAGTTCATTGAGCAAGTGAGCTAAAATACTGAGAGATGAACATGAAAGCAGAGACTTGGACTTGTGTGATTTTAACTAATGGATGTTTTTACTTGGAGCAAAATAAGACTTAAAAAGCCCCAACCTTTTATTTTCATGAGAAAAGCTGGTTATTTCCTGGTGCAGCTGATTTACTGGGGTTGCACACTATACTCCAGCAAGCCTTGCCATCAAACCTTTAATTTCATGCATTAAATGAGCATATATTTATGGTCATGTAATTGTGTTTTAGCTAGTCAAAGCTCTTTGTCAGCTTTATGCTCGAGCTGAGCTGTGACTGCTGGTTTACTGAAAAAAGAGCTGGAAACATGCAGGAGAAGTGGCTGTGAGGGTTTTGTTATGCTACATGCAAATACTACTTTAGCTTTCAGTATGAAGCTGTCACATAAGGTTGCCAAACTGTCCTGGTGAGGGAGGGGAAGTTTCTAACCCTTGTAGAGTTCATAGGTAAGGGGGATTTTGTGTGAGGGTTTCTGAAAATGGAATGCTTACCATGCAGTTGTTACTGTCATGAAAACTGCTTTTCAGGTCTATAGGGCAGTTCTTGAAAACTGGCCATGTAGAATTTCTCTGCTCTGTGCTACAGCTATTGGAAGAGAATGAAGAAAAACTGCATGAATAGTTATTTGTAATTTTTATGTGAGATTACAGTGGATCTAAGGAATGTGTTTTATAATAATAGCAATTGTTGGCAGTGGTTTTGTTTTTCTTTCTTTAAGAATTCCTTAGCAGTTGTATTTCTTTCTTTTTTTTTTATCTTTTTTAAGCTAGCTGACTTCTGATGGTTCAAATGATCTCTTTGTATCTGTGAATCACTTCATTTGAGCAAGAAAACCAGAGAACTCAGCAGCTTCATCTGCAAGGTGCATAGTTGCTGAAGAGGAGAAAGGTTTACTGTTATGTGGCCACTCATAAAAGCTGTTTAAAACTGGAGACCCAAGCAGAGCAGGCAGCACTGTCTTGATAACTTCAATACCAATGAGTAAAGGTAGTCAACAGAGTTTTCAACAGAGCAACAGACCAATTCCAGCACCTTCATCTTCAATCTTCTGGAGCCTTTGCCAGCTAAACAGTTTTGAATAGTTCTCTATCCCCAGTTTTGATACTTGTGTGCCCACTCTGCATCATGAATGAACTGAGCTCTGAGTCGGTGCTGTTCTAGCAGTGATGCCTCTCATGTAGAGGAGGGTGCTACCTGAGGAGTGGGCAGGGAGCTGAGCCTTTGAGTTGCACAGCTTCTCTGGATGTGGAAAAATCTCTCTGCCCTTGCTGCTGCAGTGCTGACTCAACGTGGCATCAGTGGTCCAAGCAGACTTGTGTTCTGCAGTCAGGAGCCCCTTGTTTCCCACATGGAAGCCTTCAAGAGGAGTGGCATGTTTTGCTGAAGGATGTGTAATCTGTGTAGCAGTGCAGGATGGTTTTTAAGTCACTTGGCAGGTGTCTCTGTAAAGTCATTTAAGCAAGTGGCTGTCTCCTGAGGTGGATTTGCAGTTGTTGTTGTGTTCCTCTGGGTGCATCTCGTAGCTGAGGGCAGGATGTCACAAGGTGAAACTCAGTGTTGTGTTTCCCTTCTGCCTGCCCCTGCACCCCCTCACCAGTGTCTCTCACTTTTCATATGGAATAGATCTTTTCCTAAGGTGAGGAGAGGGGAATTTGTGTTTAGGAGGAGTTCTTGACATGTGCTTTCCCTGGGCCCCTGTTTCAGTCAAGGTTTCCAGAGCTGCTCTGTGTTTTGGGTGACTGCAGTGTCGAGTGGGGAGTGAAAGACCCTGGTCTCCCATTGTGCTGGGTCTCCTGGGAGCTTGTGTGGGTCCCTGCTGCCTGATGGCCCTGGTGCTCTCACCACCTCCAGAGGACACCTGTAGGAGCCGTGTGGCACTCCCATGGAGAAACCTGATGGCAGCTCTGTGTGAAGGGTTTGCTTCAAGCCTGCTGTTGCAGGGTAACTGGGCACAATGAGCTCAGGATAAATACTTTAGAGTAAGAACCTTTGATAATCTCTCCACTGTTACTTGCAAAGAGGCCTTTCACCACAGCAGTAGTGGGTGTCATCCATGAGAGCAAACTCCTAGATCAGTACTGGTGAATACTGAGAGGTTTCTCATCACTGCAGCAAGTGTCCTCAGTGTCATTTGCAGGTCCTGTGTTAACCACTGCAGCAACTTCAGCTGAGCTAGGCAGAGACTGGTAAGTCACAGTGGTGTGACTGCAAGATTTGATAGGTTGGGACTGGGGATGCTTGTTGGAAATACCTTTTTTCTTGTTTTTCAAGTAACAGGAGATTACTGTTTTTTTCTGCTTGCTTTTACAGCTTCTGAAGCACCCCTGTAAGCAGCATGGTGTGTTTCTCAGGGAGGGTGCACATTTGCAGCACTTCAGCCTGGGTAGCTGGCATATGCCTAATTGATAGTGCTGACAGTTTTGGTTCAGCCATGGCCACTCATCCCCTCCTGGTTTGGCAGTGGAGAAGAAAAGGACATCCCTAATCAGTGAGGAGCCGTTGGCTTGGGTTTGGTTTTGTTCACTTGTTTGGAGTAGCAAGGTTCAGTGAAATAGTTCTCAGCTTCTGGGTGTCTGTGCAGAGCTGCAGGGTCACTCCTACACTCCTGGGGCTCTCCTGGTTTCCTCTGTGCCCAGCAACTTGGTGTCTCTGGTCTTGCTCAGGGCTGTGTGTGCCAGCCTTGCTGCCCAGCTGATCCCAGGTCTCCTGTGTACCCCTGATCTGTCACACCAGTTTTCCCATTCCTCTTCAGAGCTGCTTTGTGTCAGGCCACAGTCCTGGCTTTCCTTTCTTTCCATGCTGTTCCAAGAGATGTCACCAAGGCTTCTGCTTCCCTCCCTGTCTCTCAGCATCCATTCCCAGCTCTGCAGCAGCACTAGGTGCTTGTTGGACCCTTCACATGAGTCAGCTTAATGACATAAAATTGTACCAGCAAAATAGTTTGAAGAAAATGACTGCAGTGGGCTTGTGGAGGGCAGGAGGGAGAACAGTGCAGTGAGGAGCAGAGAAGGAGCAGCAGCTCAGACCCCTCCATCCACTCTATCCCTTTGGAGGGTGCCCCCGGAGGGGTCTGTTCCCTTAGGGACCTCTTGGTGGTGATGCTGCTGGGAGAGATGTGGGTGCCCAGAGCTGCTCCTCCCTGCTTTCTGCTGGGCAGGCCTGTGGAAACTCCAAGTGCAGGTGTAGCCATCTTCAGAAGGTGCCATCTCAGACTGCCAGTGTCCTCCTGAGCTCTCGGGTTGTGCAGTTCTGCATCTGCTCTCCTCCCAGAGCTTTATTTTGGGCAGACTCTTTGTATGGCAATGAAAAGAACAACCCTGGAAAAAGATTTGCGTTCCTAACACATTTCAAGTCTGTGCTAAAATAACCGAGGAACAGAATTTCTCAAATAAACATTTACTGGCATTTTTATATAGACAGAGTATGTATTTTTTTTCCCCAGCCGCTTGGAAAGAGCTCAACACACATTTTTTAATTTATTTATTTTTTTATCTACTGGGCTTTGGGCAGACAATAGGTGATGTGTAAGACCAGGCAGTTAGTTGGAAGGTGCGTGGAAGCAGAATCTTTATAATGAGGAGATGTGATAGTGGATAATGCTGTTATCCCCAGCTGAAAGAGCTGACAAGCAGCACTTTCTTTTATTTTTACATTTCAAATTTCTTTTTTTTCCAATTCTACTAAAAGATAACCAAATGTTTTTGTTTGGATCCTAATAGCATCCTAATAGATTGGCTAAAGTAGGATTTGAAAACTACTGTATGCAGTCCATTGGGATAAAAACCAACTGGACATTGAGTGTATCAGGGACCTTTTCTTGGCAAGGCACTGCTTTTAACTGCTGGGGGCAGTCAGAGTTGTATATTTGAGATGTGAGAGCAAGTGATTAAGTTGGGATTTAATACACAAATTGTGATACAATCTCCATATATATTGACAGAGAAGGGCATTACAATTTCCTCATAGAAAAGATAATCAGGATTATTATTTTTTTTGAGAAAAAGTATTCAGTCTTAAACTTTTATTGACTAACTTCAACATGTTGAATTCTCTCCTCATTAGTACCTCAGAGCTTACCTGCAACTGTGGACTGCTCTTGGACGAGGTGAAGGGGACTCATAGTTGAACCACCTCAGATGGGAGTGCAGAAGCAGGACCCTGTGGCTGGCAGGAGAGCAGGAGGTGGCTGTGCCTGGCCCTGGGAGGAGCTGGCATGTCAGGAGGTCTGAGAGCACTCCAGTGCTGGGATGATCAGGGGCAGTTATCCACTCCTCATTCACTTGTTGCCTGGGAGACAAATGTAATCCAGGGATTTTTTTTTCCCTTTCCCTTTCTTGCTGGTTTTTAATTGGAGCCACTATTGACTTTCGGCTGGGAGGAGGCAGTGAAGCAGCACGCCAAGTGTCATCAGATGGAAATTAATCACTAACCTATGGGTCTGAGTTCCAGTGATTTCCTTTGCCCGTGGTTGTTCTGTGTATGGTAAGACTAATGACACCTCTAAACAGACAGTTAACAAAGCTCTTCTCACCTCCTACAGTCAAGGAGGATTCTTAACCCGATGACACTTCAGTTTTCTCTTTATTTCTGCTCTCTTGTGTGATTGTAGAAAAACAAAAGTCACTATCTCAAAAAAATGAGCTTGGTGTGGTTAGAAAACATTTCCTTGAACTGCATTGGGTTTGCTACTCGATTATAAGGCAGCTCAGTTGCAGTGAAAATACAGCTTATCTACCTTCCCAGTGTTTCTTTTGACAAGGAGTATAATTCTTCTCAATACTTCTTCTGTGAGAGAGTTGCTGGTTTTCAGTGAGATTATTTTTGGCTTTTGCAAGAATATGGGCAAGCCAAACAAATTTAGCTTAAAAGTAATGAAAGGTTTTGAAGTTACTGTTTAGGAGTGACTTAATCTTGTAAAGCCCTCAGCTCGAACTAACTCTGATGGGTTTTGGGGAGGGATTTCTTCCAGGTAGATGAAAAGTCTGTCTTGAAAGTAAATTAAAAAGCTGAGAAGTTTGGAAACAATATGTTGTGTTCTAGTAAGTACAAATAAGGTAGATGGTATTTAAATGTAGGTTTGCTGGTTGGGTTTTTTTTAAGCTTATCCCAGGCAGTAAGGAGTAAGGCATCTAGCAAAGCTTTTCTCCTGTAAAGCATTCCTACTTCTGCACATTGCTTCCAGTGATGCTGGGGAAGACTTTTTCATTTCTCTGCTTTTTTGGGGGAGAATGCAGCACAGATATGCTGTCTGTAAGCACCCTGCGTGTTGCACTGTGCATCCCAAAGCCATCCCTGAGGCAGAGCAGTGCTTTGGAGTTGGTGTGGCTCCAGAAAGATAAGTTTCCAGAAGGAAACAAGTATCTGGCTTTGCTGTTCCTTGTGGCTTTAGAAAAGAACATCCCACTTCTGGTGTGATTCGTGTGTGTTTGTCCTTCAGCACCCTCCTCTGAGAGCCTTGCTCAGCTGATAGCAGGCAGGGTTGAGAAAAGGGCTGGTCCTGGGTTGAAAAGCAGCTCGAGGCAGTGACAGCCTCCCCTGCCTGTTCCAGAAAACATCAGCATTTACCAAACATCTTATCCAAATGGCTCTGCAGCCTGCCAGTGGAGTTCAGTCAGTAGTTAGGCTTGGTTTGGTTTGATGTGTGCTGACCAAGGCTGCTCCTGAGCTGTCCTTTTGTATGCTTTCATACTGGAGCCAAGGGAAAGTTGTTTTTCTGTTTGTTTGAGAACTCACACAAAACAATTCCAAATATCTGCACCCTGACCTCTGATGGGATTGAGACAAGAACTGAAATGGCACCGTTGGTAAATGCAGAACAAATACTGAATTTTAGTCTAGTCTTCAGATTACAGATTGACTGCTGGAGTTGCTCCATGTGTCCAGAAAGGAGAATTGTGGTAACTGTTGTTTTAAGTGATCACAGTTTCTCAACACACTTAAGTGGTTTAAAGTCTGATTATATTCTGGGCTTTTTGTTGGTTGGTTGGTTTGGGGGTATATTCCCCCCCCCCCTCCCTTAGGGGAGAAAAGATGATTAATTTCCTCTTGTATAATGGCACTGATGTCATGTGGGTTGAACTTTTTATTTTTAAAACAGTTGCTAGGGTGTTTAAACCCCTCCTTTTTAGCCCCGTTTCTTGTTAGTGTAACGGCAAAAGGAAAAGAAAATCACTTTCAAAATCAGTCTCCTTTTCTTTGCAGTTTCTATTTAACAGTAACTGTACCTTCTTGTTTTTCCAACATGGGGTGATGGAGAAATTGTCAGATATTATTAAATCATATTAACTAGTAACAAGAGAGGTGGGGGGAGAAGCAACCAAACATGAATTCTTAGGTTTTTCTTACCCCCCAGAACTGTGATTTAAATCATAAACTCGCAATACATTAAACTCACAATACATTACTCATGAAGCAGTGATCTTTGGGAAGCAAACTATGTTCACTTCTGTCAGACAAAGACTCCCAAACCCACTGCTTTTCCTGACATATACTGCTAAATAAATAAGGCTATGCCATTAGATCAAATATTTGATTTTTTTTTAATTCTTTTTTCTTTGCAGAGTATTGGAAAGGGGTCCTTGTGGTGTATAGACCCAGAATATAGACAGAATCTTATTCAGGCTTTGAAAAAGACACCCTATCACCCATATTCGCACGTGTTCAATACACCTCCCACATCTCCTCAGGCATATCAAAGGTAAGAACTAGATGCATTTTACAACTCAAAATGTTTTCAGACGGTGTTGCTTATGAATCTTGGGTAAGACATGAAATGTAAGGAAGCAGGTAAGCCGTTTGGAAAAGTGCTGGCAAAGCCAGGCTGGGAGTTGGTCCCCCCTCAGTCTCCTCCA
This sequence comes from Ceyx melanurus, assembly GCA_024611195.1. Taxonomy (NCBI): domain Eukaryota; kingdom Metazoa; phylum Chordata; class Aves; order Coraciiformes; family Alcedinidae; genus Ceyx; species Ceyx melanurus. The sequence goes on from JANHGL010000790.1 coordinate 7,428, forward strand.
GGCTAAAGAGCCTCAGCTCTCTCAGCCTCTCCTCAGCAGGGAGATCTCCACTCCCTGCGGCATCTTGGTGCCCTGCACTGGACTCTCTCCAGTAAATCTCTGTCTTTTCTGATACCTGCCTGTCCCTCTGCCTGGCTGATACCCTCCCATCCCCCTGCCCAGCTGATCCCCCCCCCCGGCTGTGACCCCCCCCCCCCGCAATTACACTGCCTCCCTGGCAAACACCGGGCCTGAGCCGCTGCGTGGGTGTGGGGATTGCAGATGGGGCTGTGCTCACACATGGGAAAAAGTGTGCGTGCTTTCTATTTATTTTCTATTTTTGAAATCCCCTCAGTGTATGTCCTGCACCTCCCGAGGAAAGGGAAAGATGCTGAACGGTGAAGGCCTGATAACGCGGGTAGGTTTGTCACTGTCCCGCAAGTAAGCAGCACAGAACCCCTGGGTGCGTTACTCCAGAGCTGCTGGGGTTATGCTTGTACTGTGCCAGGCTGAGAAAGAGCTGCGTTCTTCACCGCAGCCTGTGTACTGCTGCCTTTTCCATTTGTGACCAAAACAGCGCTGATAACGCTGCAGTTCTGCCCGCTGCTGAGCAGGGCTTACACGGCGTCAGCGCAGCAAGCAGGATGAGGGCGGGTGAGGCTTGAAAGGGGACACAGTGTGACAAACAGACCCAAGGCCGAACTCCTCCCCAGATAACACCACCCTTATCAGTGTAGTGGGGGGCATGGGAAGGTGGGATTTCCAAGGTATGGTTTTGTTGTGGTCCTTTTTCTCCCATCACTTATCAAACTGTCCTTCTCACCTCAGGCATTTCTTCCTCACGTTTTCCAGTTCTTTCCCTGTGGAGGGAGTAAGCAGCTGGTAAGTGGGCAACCCACCATGACGATACAGGAGGACACAGGAGTTAAAATCAGAAAATTGGGCAAGTGTCTGTGAGCAAATCATGGCGATAAATGCCAATTTATTCTTCAAGAGTAACATAATTAATCTTGTTTCTCTGTATTGCAGCAGAAACTCTCTTAATGAAATTTCATCTTCTGTTATGGTACTGGATTCTGGAAGGATTTACTCTTAATAGTACGAGCACATCTTTCACAGACCAGCTGATCAATTTATTAAAGCTACTTTTCCATGCTAGGCTAGTCTGGTAGTCAGGTACAAAAGATGCATTATTGTGGGTTGGTTCATGTAACTTGGTATTTGTTCAGTGCAATAGTTACTAAGTCTCAGTTATTGGTATTATTGTGTTATGGAGACAATCTTAGGTTTCTGCTTCTGCAGGCTTGCTGAATTATATGAAGATTTGCCTCTGCTTAGTGTGCAATACAGGATTTATCATTTTGCTATGAGGTGTGTGTGAGTTCTCATGCAAAGCCCAGACACCCTGCCCTGAAAGTGACTGCTGAAGAGGAACTGAAAATCAATCTTAGCAAAGGGAGCTAGCTGTCCATAGATAAGCTCATACCTGCCAAGCTTACACTATAATACAGAAGTGCTGTAAGTTGTGGTAGGAAGCCTAACCAGAACTGGGGCCACCTAAGGGCTGGTGAAACATTCACAAATAAGTAGTATCATGTCACCTTAGATTAATTTCACAAAACACATTCAAAATTGAAAAACGATAGCACAGTGCCTTGAAAACCTGATTTCCACCAAAACAGGCTGCTAGTGCAACACAACTTGTGTTTTAAGGACAAAAGGATTTTGTATAGTTGTACTTACCTTGGCAAAAACTAATTTGAAGCTTGGCTATTATGGGTGGATGGGTACACAGCCTCTGTGGTTTTACGTTACCTTTTCTTCTTGAAGAGTGCAGGTAACACCACAGAGAAGTTTCTGCTTGGGGGAAGGCACAGAGGATGTCCAGGGGATACAGATTTAGTCCAACAGCTGCAGGCTCAGGGCAGTCATAGAGCCTCTGAGCCAGAGGAGGCTTGGGCTGGCAGTGCCATGCAGGGGGCTGCAGAGCAGCCTTCATCAGGAGACTCCCAGAAAGTTGGCCCCCTGAGAAACCAACAGTTCAATGTGACATTTTACATGCCAGATGAAGGTGATGCACTACAGCTGCAGATCCAGGGGCTGTGTTACTGCTTTTAGTGAACTCCACCACACACCCACTCATGGGTGGGCTCTGGACTCTTTAGATATAACCTCTAAGAAACCTACTTGGAAGCAGATCACGGGGCAGAAGAAACACCTTCTTTTCTTGGTTACTTACAGTGACTAAAGGTTGTCATCACTCCAACTAGCAAGAGACGTGTTTGAAAAAGGCACACACTTTGTATGGGGAAATTTTCTTTGTTTTTAATTTACAGCAGAAAGAATATAAAGCATTCAGAAAACATTTTCCATATTTTAAGGGCAATTCAAAACATTTTGCATGGTTCCAGCAGCTGAGTTCTTCAACAGATCCATTGATTCAGTGATGCTTTACATGCACAGTTACAAAAATAAAACTTACAAAAGAGAAGACATCTATACTAGTTTTACATGCAAGTCTTGGGGACCCCCCATTGGGCACCAACTATTGTGTGGAACTGCCATAAGCGTGCAACCAGAGAGGGGGTTCATGTTATATTCTGCATTTCTTTCACACAGTATTACTGCTGTCGAATGTGTTTCACAAAGGAGCAATTCCATTATCAGAAGACAGAAGATCTGGCTCCTGGCACTTGGGAATTCGAATTTTCCTGGAAAGCTGCACTTATCTTCTGTGAAAATTTAAGTTCCACAACCAAGAAAAGGGCAAAGCAGAACCAGTTGACTGCAGGGGGAGCCTCCACTCCCCCGTGGGACACGGAAGGGTTATGGCCTGACAGACAAAGCACTTAGAGGCTGTACTTGCTTCAAGCATGCAAGGAGTTCTGTGGCGCCGCGAATCGCTTACATGCTTAGCAGCAAGTACACGCTGAGACATTTGGCTGAAGCAGGATCTAGTAGATACACCACCAGGCCCATGGATCTGGAAGAGTAATCTGAAATAGCTCTGTATATTACTGAATCTTTTTCTGTAAAGACAGGGACTGAAAACATTTCCACTGAGGTCACTACTCTTGTTAGCTGGCTGACTCTACATTGTCACGTGTTGGTTAATGGGAGCAACACTTCAGTTTCAGAACGCCAGAGTTCCTCCAGTATATCCTCCAGTATATCTATTATACAGAGCATTCCAACTCATTCAACAGGAGATTCCTTGGGGTCTCCAGTTCCACCTTTATGTGACAAGAAAATTTGAGTTAAGGTCCCAATTCCACACAGCAATCGAGGCTACGGAGCTGCCCACGGGCACAGTGAGCGCCAGGCCATCCTCTCCTCTTTCCCTTTTTGAGACTGGATCAGGTCAAAAAGCAGCAGTTCAGAAATGTACAAGAGAATTCTGATAATGAGCTATAGCACATCTACTGTAATTCAATGCTGGCAGTGAAAAGAAGTAATTAAAAACAGGTACAATTATAGAAAAGGCACCAAGAGCACTGACCCCAGTTGTTTTTTTTTCGCCACAATCTTTGTTTTTACTCTTCTTTTAAAGACACCAGTTTAAAAGCTTCTTACGTGTGAATATTTTTAGGCTTCACAACAAGCCTTGCATTTAAACATTGCAGTTGGTGGCTGGGATCAAGCAAGAACAACTATTCCAAAACTAACCATTTCAAATTGACACCAGTCCATTCAGAAATTGCAGACTGCCACGAGCAGAACAAACAGGAGCAGTTTCTGATCTGACACCTACGTAACCACCCAACCACGCAGACCTCAGCAGCTTCTTCCCTTATATTCCTGTGTAATGAAGATCAGAACCCGGTTCCCATTGTTGAGAAGTTGTGACAGTTTTAAATTGGTAGCTCAATTTAAAAAAATCTAATTTCTTTGGCTCCTCACTATGTGGAAATAGCAATATACCATGACACCCCTACAAGATCAGTTTGCATCTTTTTTTATTTTTTTTTAATTTTTTGTGCAATTTTTATTACATTTTCTGACTTCCAGCAGGAGATATGAAAATGTGAAACATATTTTCTACTTTTGTACTATTTATTTTTTTCTTTTTTTTCATTTTATGTTCATTCTAAGTGTTCTTTATTGGAGTGAGTGTATGGTGTTAAGCTAGATACGTTTTTTGTACTCTTATGATTATCTGCTTTGCAAAAGTAACTTAAGTTTCTTAAGCAATATTAGCATTCACATTACTTGGCACCATTGGCAAAAAAAAAAAAAAAAAAAAAAAAGCTGGGGAAATAAAAGGAGGAAGGAATAAATAAATAAAATCCAACCAAACTGAACTCCTGGTAGCCAAAATCAAATGTAAACATATCCTTTTTTTTTCCTTTTTTTTCTTTTTTTTTTTTTTTTTTAAAGTAATGTTGCTCTGCCTTTTTTTCCTAAGTCTAAATACAGTAGCTCTTTTTTTGCCATTTAGTCATGCTTTAGCAAAAATGTTCTTCTAAAGAACATTTAAAATAAAGTTTCTTATAGTGAAATAAAGTTTTTTGTTTCATTTTACAGACCATAGCCACTAATGCTTTGCTTTGTTCATTTCTTTTTCTTGAGTTCATGCACATATCTCTTTGTTTTAATATATACAGTATGTACAAACAATACATCCACACTCTTCTCGTTCATTCAGACAAAACTATACAAATAATAATTTTATCTTGCCAAGTTATTGACCCTTTGTGAATAAAATATTTAGTAATTAATCAATATATTCCCTTTCAAATATTTCTCATTTTCCATTTCTACCTTCTATATATACAGAAACTGCCCAGATTTTGATGAAGTAGCCAAAATAAGAAATTTACTGGCCAGAATGCAGCACCACTCTGATCTTTAGGTGGTATAAAATGTCCAGGCAACATACGTATGTGACTCTGCAAAATGACAAAGAGGTTTGACAAGGACTTAAGATAAAAGCTACATGTTTTACAAATTATTTGAAGAACTTAAGTAAAATAATAGTACGTGAAAGTAAGGCTAGAAAATAAAGTGCTGAGTATGAGAGAAAGTACATGGCAATTGATATGTTTGCAGGTTCTAGTAAAAATACCAAAAAAACTGTTTAAAACTTGCTTAAGCTGCTCTCTCCGGTCCTCACACGTTACCCGTTTATCTCACACCAACCCCTCCTGAAAGTTCCCACGGGATGTATTAAAAACCTGCAGATTTAAAAAGTTGCATTAAGTGTGCTGTAGAGATTGAAATAAAACAGAAAGGACAGAAGTGCGAAGGAAATGAGGATGCATGGACCCAATAAGATGGACTGATCTAAGCCCCTCCACTGAGACTCTCAAAGCTTCAGCTTCTTGGAGATGACTGACAGGTGCAGGAACAGCATTCTTGTGTTGCTTGTGCATTCCCACCTTTTCTCAACAATATTTTTGGTATAATATTTGTACAGTTCCACATGTTGTTTAATACAGCCCTATATGAAAAGGATAATTAATCGCTTCTTCCTTCTTGGAGAATGAAGCAACTCACAATTTCTTCCTGGTGTCTTTTGTTTTCCCCATGATCCAACAGAAGATTGAGTTCCAAGATGTCTTGCTGAACAAATTAAAAGTTGTCCATGAAAGTGCAAATGCAATGACCAAAACATTACTGTTAAAATACTGCAGCTGGTATTTCCAGAACTGCAGCGGGTACTTTTGTTGTTGCTGTTGCATGTCTCTGCTAAAAACAGAAAATGAAAACAGTCTGAAAAGCAATGTCACATTGCTACGGGATGCTGCTGCGTATCTTCAAGTTCCTTGGCCTTTTTCAATTCTTTCACTCTGAAAAAACAAAGAGGAGCTATATAACACTTCTATTGCAATTCTCTTTCAAGACAGAAAAACCAAAAGGACTCCTCACTCTAAGCTCCTGTGCAGAAGAGCCAACTCCCAGAGAAGGGGTAAGAGGGCAACACGCTCCCGACACCACCAGCGGTCGGAAGCGCCAGAAATCTGAGACAAAACACATTTGGAAAGATACTCTTATTCCCAGCTTCTGTTTTTATCCTGACCTTTGTAACTACATCTGGACTGCCTTCTGGTCTCAGTGTATTTAACTGCTTCTGATTTTTTTCACTAACTGATTCTGCAGCTGTCTGCTATTTCAGATGCTGTGGCAAAGGGGCTTTTCAGTGTGGACTTTTTCTTGCATCCATCACTGAAACGTGGTCAACTAGATCTTGTGCCCAGCACAGTAGGGAAAAATCAGTCACACTTACAAGGGAATCTCAATGTTGACACAGAGTCTCACATAAGAAAGTGTTTTATATAAGTAGAAGAACTGCTATGGGTGTGAAAAAAAGAGAATTTACTTTGCACTTACTCCAGCTGCTAGCAGCTGTATTTTCTAGCACAATGCTGGTAGCAGATTCATTTTTTCCCCAGTCAACAGTGGAGGGGACTGCATGCCAAGGGAGATGAGCCTGCCATGTGGAAGAGCCACTGTCCCTAGGCATGGCCTGATAGATGCTTCAGTTAACTCTTGAAAATGCATACTGCACATAACCTCTTCTACCACTCGTCAACATAAGAACTAAATCATCACTAAAAGCTGAAATAACTGCAAATTAAAAAGATGAAGAGAAGGGAATCATTTAACTCCCATCAAGTAAAGCAGAATTCTGCATTGGTGCTGAAGCAGCAGCAATCCTCTGCTCAGGCTCACAGACTGTCTGTGCATCAGTGAAGGCTCCCTAAGTGCATAGGAGCTGAGAAACTCCTCCAAGGGACTTCCCAAGCTGCCCCTAAAGCCAAAGGCAGGTGCCCAGCTGAGCCTGAGGCAGCCTGGCTCTGCCTCCTTTTGCAGTGTGATCCCTTTGCCACCTGCATTCTCCTGTCTGCTGCTGAGGACACCCTGCCCCCACCTTGCAAGAAGTGGAACGAGACAAAGCCTAAATGAAGGTGATTTAGCAAAGCCTGCACGTGCCTAACTGATGCAGCAAAAACTAGAAAGGACAATTAATGAGAGCATGGCACAAAGAACTGTGTCAGAGCTGCAAGTCTGTCTAACAGAATCCAATTAAGAATGAATGAATTCAATAGTGCTAAGTAGAAGATAGCAAAAGATGCTGGGGGAGCTAAGGAGCAGCAATGTCAGTTTGTAGCTTCTGTACATAGACTTCCACTCAAAAGTTCTCTTGGCTCTTGCACCACCCTGCTAATATAAGGATAGGATGAAGGTTACAAACTGACTTCTGTAAATACACCTCCACTTCACTGTTTTATTTATTCATTTTTTCTGCATGTACTATTACTCAGAAGGGAGCTGACTGCTTTTAACTCCTTGTTGTAGCTGACTCAAAGTCCTATCACTCAAAAGACTTTATTTGTAGAACTGGGGGAAACAGAAGTCATTGAAGAAATCTAACAAACCAAGACACAGGCTAGACATTTGCTAATTAACTTCAGTCCACTGAACTGCTTGAAAATACAATGAATGGAAAGACTGAGGACTCTTGCTAGTCCAAATGCACATGCTGTTTTCAGAGTTTGAAGACCTACATTCAGGGGCCAAGGCACTTCCCTGACACGGGTCCAGCAGAGCAGTGCCTCGATACAGCTCTTCCAGATGCCAACAAGTGCTGCAATCCCCAGAAAAATCAAAGGGCAAGGCAGCAAGCAACACCACTGGTTCTGAGTTTCTGCTTCTGGTTCTGAGGTAGTGCTGCACCAAGCTGAATGCCTGTTACAACTTTAAAGAGAAATGTTATATGGGGAAATTTAGTCTCTCTTCAAGCTGGTGTCCAAAAGACCTGGCTGACATTAGGGGAGGGGGGGCTGCAGCACAGCACTGAAGGCAGCAGCAGAGGTTCTGCTCACCTGCAGGGAGTGGTGATGAATTATGATGCTTCCTGCTGGGTAAGTTCAGATCATCTTTTCATTATAGGATACACAGGAGCACTGGTACAGTGAACTGAAAATGCTTTCTTTATTTTCTTGCAGCAGAAAAGTAGCCTATCCCTTGAAATTACCACTAATATTTCTACTTCTGCACCACTTAGAAGCAGAAGGTGATCCAAGGTCCCTGCCTTGCTAGAAAAATGTGGTATGCTTCTCTGCACTGGGCTGTTAAGGCTTATATTGCCTACATTCAAGATACCATCAATTAATGTGTCATTTGCAGTGCAACTTTTTTCTTTTGCACCTCAGTACTGTAATGTAAAGTTATCCTGTTATTACAGATCTCTTTCTCAGAACATGCACATTAGATAAGCTGGTGGCTCTTTCACCAAGACATGCTATACCTTAGTTTAGCACTTAAACATGCAAGAGCTACACTAACAAAGCACTTTTGCTGGAAGAATGCAAGACATGCTTTGCTGCAAACTTGAACCTATAGCATGCAGTATCTGTACTGGTGCAGACCTACTGAATCTCTTTCACTGGACCACACATGCCAATGGAAGCCAATTACTACAGCACTCAACATTTGCACTAGTATAGATCCTACTCAGAGAAACCTTACTTGGTCAAGATTAGTTTACAGATTTCCAGGCTTATAAAAATGTTGCGAGTGCAATGATTATTATTGCTTAAAAACACAAGCACATGCTAGTACAGAATTTCCCTACAGCAAACTTAAGAGATTTTGAAATTTTTCATGGGTACATTACTGAAAGATGCTGTTCAGCGTGTAATGGCTTCAAACAAACCCTGCATTCCACAGTGGTTACAAGCTTAAGCTTTATGATGATGACCATCCAAATTTATTAAGCTATCTTTTTTTTTTAAAAACCAACCTCTACGTTCAGTATACAAAATTGTGCATGTGCTACATTAAAAATGGGAATGTGGGCAGGCACTACAAGTCCTTTATTTGTATAATACCCTGTCCCATAGATATGAAGACCTCACAGCCTGCAGCTGACAATCCCTTCCCCTCACTCAGAAGAGCTGGCACTGGGAGGCCAGAAAGTCTCCTGGCAACCCTGCTCAGCTGTGGGGTATGCAGCACAGCAGCCAGAGTAGAACTGAGGTATCTCTGCTACCCATAACTAAACAAGCCCATGGGCAGACAGACACTTGGGAAGCACAAGAGGAGGTGGTGCTGTGAATGCCTTGCTTCTTCCCCAAACCAGGGGGCTAAATGTGAAGTGTCACAGCCAGTGTATGCATCCAGCTAGATACCAGACAAAGGTAACCCCTTTTTTTATCCTTTAAAATAACTGCTCTTAAATAAGCCTCTGAATTCCTTTAACGAGAACCTAAAACAAATAAATTATTTATTGGACAATTTGTACTGCAGCTTTCCTATCTCTTCGAAGTCCTTTTAGTCCTCATTTAATGCTTCTTCACTCAGTGGTACTCTGATTTGACATTATTACAACAATATAGAGTGTCAATATGAGTTTGGGGCTGGTATTTCCTCTTCAGTAATGAACCCTCTAAATTTTCAGATGCAGTTAAAATACCATTTGACCAGGGTAGACTTTTGGACAAGTTATAACCCTTGAAAATAGAAATCCACTGAGTAAGTGCTGCTAGGAGAGCATAAGTGAACAATATAGCATTGCCTTCAAGCTAGAAGGTGATCTTCTTTGGTTCATATTTTTCCACTCTCAAATTCAGGCAGGGGAAGAAGGCCAAGGTGTAGTGTTTGCAGTTATGAGCATTAATAAACTGCTCTAAGAAAAAGAACACTATTGGAATGTACAGAATGGCACCAGAGAAAGGATGGTCACAGAGAAGATGCTGCAATTCAGTTTGGTAGACTTGCAGTGTAAATAACAACAACAAAAAAGAGAGCAGCGAGAGAGAAGTAATGGCAGCAGGTCACGTGCTGATGGTGCTGCACAAACCTCTCCAGAGGCCTACAGGAGCTGGTATGCTGGCTTGAATCACTTCTGGAAGCACCTCCAGCTGCATGTGGATTGGAGGTGAGGACAGCTGAAGGGACACATGGCTGCAAGCCAGAGCACACCAGAAAGGGTAACAGGCTCTGGCTGTTGCAAGACTCCAAACAAGAAGCACCATCCTACTTCAGCAACCACTGAAATCATGCATGGAATTGCAAGGACCGTAAATGTGGTTTTGCACTGATGAAGCCTTCAACAAAACCTCCTCAGATAACATTTCCTCTAGGCAGTTAAGTGCCTCGAAAGGACAAAGTCATTCCCTCAGCAATTGCTGAAGAGCAGATGGACGGGAAAGCACGTGCAATACAGATGACCATTGATAAGGTGTGTGAGTGAATCACAGCCGTGGAGCTGACACAGAAAGAGAAAAGAAGATGATTTCAACTCTGAGCTTTGAACCTTGACACTCTGGAGCCACGTTCCAGTTCCCAGACTGTTCCAGCCAGATAAAGCTTCTGCCCTTCAAACCGTGTTACTTGAGTGCCATACAGGAGGTTGCATCACTATGTGCTGAAGCAATGTAGAAAGCAACAGCCCCAGAAGCCAGCAGCAGCTCCTCTCCCCACACGCCCTCCCCAGTCTTGTATGGGAGAGTGTCAGCAAATGAATTAGGCCTACTCAGGAAAGTTACAGCAAACGATGGCTTCATGGGTGTAGCATAACACAAAGCTGCTCCATCAATTTACTCCAAAATGCCCAGCCAGGGAGATGTGTAATGAATCTGAATGCTGAAGATCAGTGTAAAGGACAGGGTGCAGGAGCCAGAAATGGCTGTCTGGCGAGTTACCTGTTGCTCTGAGAGCTGAAATGGTCTGTGGGACATTTAAGAAAAGGGAGCTCTTGCCTTTTTCCAGATATCTCATTTGGGCAGCAAAACAAAAAAGACAGAAAGGCCCAATAAGAATGACACCCCAGAGCATGCTGTCTGCCATTTAACACACACATTTGAGCTCCAAATACATTCAGACCCTGCAAGAGGTAAATGAAAAAATAAATTACTTCGAAAAATTTTGTTGCAGGTACAGTGAAGCATATCCCAATATGATATTTTCTCACATTGTCCTGAACTCAAACAAATGGGACATTTCAATCCCTTAAAATTTTCCCCCATTCTCAATCTTACTAAGAGACATAAGAAACTGTGTACTCAAATGCAGTGTCTGCACATAGCACATTTAAAAACACACAGAGAAGTACAAAGTACAGGTCCTAGGTGCAAAGGAGTAGGAGAGGGTTTGCTGCTGTAATGCCAAGAGAGGGAAGGGTACGCAGAGAACAACAAAATATAGATGTTTATTCAGTATGAAATAAAGTTGTACTTACCAGAGAAACTGACTTCGGGTGTTAAATTGCACACTCCCCAAACTGGAGAGCAGCATTTAATCGAACCATAAGAAATGGGGTAAGGGGATCTATTTTTAAATGAAAGATGCCATGAATGAACACATTATTACTCAGGATCACAGATAACAAGTGCACTTGTTCTTCCCCAGAGAGGACAGCATTTTCAGTGTAGGCAGAAAGTGATCACCTCGCCTAGTGATGGGAGAAGACTTGCTCTCTGTGACCTGCTCCAGATCACCTGCCTGCCAAGAGTACAGCAGGGAGGTCACAGTGCAAGTGGCTGTGTGTTTTTGCTCACCCTGTGTCCTGACTCAGAACAAAGCTCTCCTTCACAGGAGGCTACAGTGGATGGTTTAACTGATGAGCAGGGAAGGGGAACCGTGTGTAGCAGGCACTGTGATTAGCTGAAATCTGTCCACCAGAGAGGGTTGCTGACATGAAAGCTGTCACATGAAGGCAATAGTAACGGGATTTTTTTCTGGTTTTGTGGGTTGTTTTTTTGTTTTTTTTTTTTTTGAAAGTCTTAATTTCTATCACAGAAAGACAGCAAGTTTTGTCTCATGAAAACTGGCCAATAAAGTCTCCTGCCTCTCCCTCTTTACTGATCTTGGTGCAATGTAGCCGAAATAAATCCAGAAAAATTAATTAAATCAATTTGAAAAGATGTTTTCAAACTGAAACACAAAAACAAATGCTGTGATCATTAATCTGCACAAAGATACTACAGAAGCATGGTGTCTGTGTACAGAATACATCAAATTTGTGTTTTACAGACAAGCATAAGTTTGCATGCATTCTTTCAGCATGTATGGCCATGTCAGCTTGTGCACATCAGAAGGTCTGGAGATACTTTTCTGAGGTGCATGCACGCCAGCAGCGTACACACACAGGCTGCTATCTGAATGCAAAGCAGCAAAGAATCATTTGCTCCAACATATTTCTTTTGCAGAACAGCAGTTAATGTCTTGTGTGATGGTTCACAGCTTACTCTTTGCAGTTAAGCACAGACCTCCCTGATTTCCCATCAATCCCACCATCACTTGCTGTTCAAGGCAAAACCTGGAAACGCTACTGAATGTCCAGAATCTCATTCATAATTTCTCTATGCTGTTACCTTCACAAAGCCCTGAAGTGTGACACTTATTTCTCCTCCAGCTCTGATGACTGGTCAGTCAGCTGCACCCAGAGCAGGACACCATACAGGATCTACAAGGAGTGCCCACAGACTAGCTTCTCCAGCTGTGCTCAAGCCCAGGCAGTCACACAGTATCTGTGGCCTGAACCCTGATCCTCTTCACAGTGCCCTCTCCTAGTTCACTGACCATGCAACACAGGTCAGTTTTCGTGTAACTTCAGACTGCAGCATGCAACTCTTAGTAGGAATCCTAGCCTTAAATGCAAAGCCACAGTAACACAGTTGTTTTATTCTTCTATATTCAAGTAACACACTGCAAGTTCTTTTCAGCTTGGAATCCAACAAGCCCACTTGAATGTGCACATTTTAAGGTTAAATTATTTTTCCTATTAATAGAACGAGGTCTTAAAATCTACACCCTCCTGTCTACATGTTACACATGGTGCTGCAGGTGGAGAACACAGCACAGCTTTCAGTCTGTGCTGCTCCCAGGGCTGCTGAGTGCAGAAAGCAGGTGTGTTCTGCAGTCTCAATTCCACAGGCATCAGGGCACATGAAGGTGCCTGAGAGCAGGGCGCAGCAGGAACTGTGCTGGCCCACCTGCATGCAGGCAGCTAAGCCCACTAAGCAAGGATTCTCTGGAGAGAAGGGATACTGAGACTTTTGCAGAGACTCCTACAAAAACAGGAGTAGCTGGAAGCAGGAATATGCTTTGGTCATCCAGATGAGGATATGCATGTGGGCCATGGGCAGCCAGACAAAACCAGGACAGGCTGGGGGGAGGCTGCCTGCCAGGGAGGGAAGGTGAGCTAGAGAGCCAGCCCCAGCCAGGTCTGCCCTGCAGTGCAGTGCTCTACTGGCTGTTAAATAGTGCCATCATTTGTCTGCAGCATTCTCTACTGCCCTGTGGATATAGTAACGGAGCCCAAGACTGAAGATGTCACCCTGTCAGTCCTCCATTATGAGAATACAAGCTATTTTTACATAGATGCTGAATTAACCTGCATTAGTTGTAAAGCACATTATGCTATGTGCGAAGACCTGGAGCTGTGTTTTTCCAGCTAACAACCTCACAGCACTGGTGTCTCTGCAATCAGGAATAACATTTTTCTTCATCAGAGTAAGATCCATGATAGCAGCACTTAAACAGGCATATCTGGACCTTTATGCCCATTTCATCCAATTTTTACTTAAATTTTCATTAGTAGAGAAGCCAAGTTGTTACTTGCAAAACCCTGAGAAGATGCAACAAAAAACTAGCACAAAAGTCATAGTTAGGAAGGAAAAGTCATTACCTATTGCTTGTTAGGCTCAATAAGTTAAACAAGTAATGATGCGACCAGTATAAGCCTGACTCATACTCTCACCCTAAGTCATAAAAATCATCAATTCAGAGTCAGTAAAACTCCATGACCACCGATTTAATTTTCTTCTCTGAATGTTATACTGAAGAAGGAGTCCAGGTCATCCCTTCCTCTTCCTCTCCTACCTAGCTGAAGTAGCAGTAATGAGCACACAAATGGTGCTACTTCTGACTGCAGGTTTTGACAAAGACCTTTGTTGCTCTCCTGCAACTTCTCAAATGCCAGATGGTCCTGAACAGTCTTGCTGGCAACTCAGGCATGTGCCACAGAGCCACAGCATTGCTGAGCCATAGCATTCCCTGGACACACAGGGACTGTCCTGCCATGGGAACCCTTAGTTGTTTTCCCACCTTTCCATGCTGTCCAGTCCCAAACCAGCCCAGTAATGTGACCAAGCACAGGTGCATGGGCTCTCTTCGTGTTGAGGAAGAGACTGCCAACAGAAACTCACTTGTCACTGCAACAGAGTTATAGCATCTGCAAGTTGTTCATTTTCCCTTCCACTATGCAGACTAACAGCTAAGAGAAGCAGCTGTCAAAAAGTTGGCCTTTGTAAGATAACCAGACCAACTTGTGGAAGATAAGCATTTGTGCTTCACCACCTTAGGGAGTAAAAAGCTGTGTGGAGAGCTCTTCTGCTTCTCTCTGGCTCACGGTAGAAACAAACACCCATACCCATCTAGAGTAGGCTGAATCTGCAATCTGTACTGCAGCTTTCTCTGATCTAGCCTGAGGGCTTCAGCAGTCCTGCAGTGAAGGACATGGCTACTCATTGAGTGTGAGTGCTGACTCCATCAGGTTCCAAAATCTACTAACAGCTATTTTGGATACTGCAAAAATATCCCACCAACACCACCACCTAAGCATGCCCATGATGAAAATACATGTCCTTTTTCACAAATTCATGCATTGGTAACATCTACTGCAGAGCTCTGTCCTGTTACAAAAGCAGCAGTGTTAGTCATTGCAGTCAGGTTAGTTTATACAGGATTCTGTTTCATATAATTAATGGAGGTGAAACTTACTGGCATATCTCGGCTGCAGCCCCATGCAAGCAAGCAGAAAGCAAAAGTATTTAAAATGGAAGAGAGGAACTGGCTAGCAGGCAGCTACACTCACCCTTTTGTACAGCCTATGGTCCACCAGTGGGCTTCAGATTGCAAAACAATACCAAAGAGCTATTAGCACACACATGGCAATAACCATACCTTACCAAGGCTTCATTTCAGGGGGCAGGTGACAATAGTTCTGCTTGCCTGGAGAGAAAGAGCCCTTTCCACTCCTGCCTACTGGACTCCTCCTCTTTACCAGGGAAAAGCAGACCTGTGTTTAGTTGATTTAGGGCAGGAAATAATAAGCAGGTAAAAGAAACCAAATACTGACATACTCATGGCATTTCTAGCTGCATCCTGCCTTCCCCTGCAGCAATCATCTGTTTTCTATCCCATTACAAATGCTACCCGGTGACAATCACTGCAGATTGTAATCACAGCCTAGCAGCTGTGGCTATCATCATCTAGCTGGAGTAGGTACCTCTCAGAAGAGTAAAATTTTCCTAAGAATCAGAGAAAGAACAGGAAATAGGAGGTTACCTTCCCATGGAAAGCTGACTGTAGGGACCATATATGGATTCAGCTCTGTAAAACCAAACTTACTTCATAGCTCTTGCATCTCCTTGTGGATCTAGTTGTGTTGTATCTGGGGATCATTAAGTAGATGGAGTCTTTCCAAAACATTAAACACAGAAACCCTCAATTCTGACTTAGACAGAACAGTGTGCTAGGAGACAGCTCAACTCACAATAGGTGTATAGGGGCAAATTTGTGTGGAAGTTAGTAAAGTGCTACTTGACAGGTCTGATGGGAAAAGCTCTGCTAGAACACCAGGAAGACTCTGTTTTTCATTCTCAACAAACAACACTTGTGTGACAAGTCATGTTGATACCATGTTATGGCTGATGCATGTTCTCCACCAGATTTTTGAGGATATGACAATAGATGGATAAATACATTTAAAAATTTTCTTCAAAAAGTCAAAAGAAAACAAATGTCCAACTGTCAGAATGACTGCTGCTGATGAATGACCACTTTTGTCTCCATGACACCTGATAAAATTCATCTACTAGACCTCCAGTATTTTCTCTAAGAACATATTTATCCCAAACTTACATTCTTTTCTGATTCTCATCCACATCTACACATCCATTATTAAGACAGCTCCAACTGCAGAACCTCTCTCATTAACTTGCCTGACACATCTGGAATACTGTCTTATCAGGCAACAAGTCCAAAAGATCAGAAAACACAAGACCAACATGTCTATTCATCCTAGATGCTCAAGCTGATAGGTCCCATGTTTGCATTCCTAAGCCTTTGTGCCAAAAAGCTAATAGGCAAACCAGGACGAGACAACCATTTAAGCTGTTCTGAATGTTAGCTGAGAAAGACTTCTCATAATTGATTGAAGCGTACTTTAAGTCAATTTAAAATAGGAAAAAAACAACCAAACAGATGGTTGCCAGGGGAAAGACAGAGCAAATCTTGCCTAAAAGCCTATGCTCTTAGTAAGTGTAATTTATTGGTCTAGCAACAGAATTAGTTTGTGGACAAAAACCTAAGTTAGACAGTTTCTTTTTTTAAGGTTGAATTTCTGAACTTCTTGGATTTACTGCCTTTTCACTCAGCTCACTATCCTTAGATGACAGACTGCAAGTGGCTTTTACAGCCTCCTCTCCCACCTCTATCAGCTGACAAAAATCAGCTGAAAGATGCTCACTTTTCTCTCCCTCAGATTTTCAAAAAATACCTGTAATTTCTATCCCTTGTACTGACAAGGCACTGTGGTTTGATAAGTGGCTCCATAGTGCCAGCATTAAATAACATTAGATGTTAGTTGTTACAGCTTGCCCCTGGATGTTCAGAAGCTTGGATGGCTGTATTTCTTTATGGAGCCTGGGGCTTTCTTAATTTCTTGGTTATAGCAGCAGAGTGCTAATTTTGAGCATTTCAAAGGGAGTCCATGACAGGATGCCAACAAGCAGTACTCCTAAAACCATGTGTAGGGCTGTTAGCCTAAGTACCAGTCACACCATCACCAGCTGTATCCTGCACAAGTGTTACCCAGGACATGCAGGAGACTGAATGGATATAATTAGAAAGCTTACACAGAGGTGGTTTTAAACTAGCTTAGCATCCCAAGTTTTACTGCATTATCCTTAGGAAGAGGTACGCAAGAGAAGTCAAGCAGTGAGAAATAAATGTAATTATGAAGACAGAAAACTCAGAAAGCTGGATGAGAAGAAAGCAATTCCCTCATCTTCCACCTGGTACCCCAGTGTACATGACCCACGACCAGGGCGGCTCAGAAAGGAGGTTGCAGGGTCAAGCTTGGGCATGATCAAATGCAGCTGGTCTGACCAGGACATGGCTGTGCTGGGGAAGTGTGTGGATCTCCCCTTGGGGCAGAGGGAGAGAAGGCAAAAGGGTCAGCTGGAGTCAGCTGAGATGCTGAAGCAAGTGAAGTGTTTTAATAAGTAGATGCACATTGTTTCCAGTATTACACTTTTCACTGGAAGTTGTTTACACAAGAAAAAAACCTTAAATATGTCTTTACACACAGATAGAATTCTGTGTGTAATAAAGCTCTAAGAACACCGAGTGAAAATTAGCACATGGACCAGATCTCTCTGTATGGTACCAGCAGTCAGGAGAATCCAGGGGTCTGTGAGATACTCCTGCAGTAGAATCCCAGGATCAGAGATGCAGCCTAAGTGCACAGAACACAAAGTCTTTTGGAAAAGGCCTGCCTTCTCAACTGCTGATTTGGCAAGCAGGAGGAAGAGAGGGAAGGAAGCCCAAACCTGTCACATTTACAAATGGTTCTGTAAATCTAGTAGGTTGGTAAATTGATGTCTTTTTCAGGCACATTCTAAACGTTGGTTTTGTCATTTTTTTGTAAGTGTTGCTTTCATTTTTGGCATTTGCCAATGCCAGAATGCTCCTGGTATTAATGATTGACACAGATTTTAATTACACTAACACAGTTTGAATTGATGATTGGAGAAAGTACATGACCCTGAATGAATGATCCTTCTTATTTTGACAAGAAAAGCAAGGCTGTTCTGAAACAAAGTTAACAGCTTCAGTGGAAATATGCTCCCCTTTTCTTTTGTTCATCCTAGCCAAGACCCATGGACAAATTCCTGAGTAACCAGGACTGCTAGCCAAGTGCCCATGGACACAGACAGGGCTACACCGCTGGAGAAATCCAATCATTGTGCAGTGACATGAGCCAGAGGAAGTCTGTGGATCCCCCCACCTATCTATCAATAGCCAAGACCTAAACCCATCTGCCAGAGATGCACAGCAGCCAGATTGAGACAGGATCTGTGGATCCCCCCCACCCATCTATCAATAGCCAAGACCTAAACCCATCTGCCAGAGATGCACAGCAGCACTGACCACACTGCTGAGGAAAGAGAAGATTGAGTCAGGCCAAGGGCAGGGTCTTGCCTGCAAACTTCAGTGATGAAAATGAGTAGGTCTCACTCTACAAAGGGAACAAGGAGACAATGAGAAAGAGGAAATCAACTAATTGAAGGAAAGAAAAACTGCTGGAATCAGAAGCAATTTAAGCCCTGGAGGGTTCTTAGGTTACTCAACAGCTGGAGACTTAACTGAGCACGTTTTAAGTGCATGGTGCATCCTGGACACTGGTGGGAAACCCAGGGCTACAGCTATTGATGCGGGATTCTAGGGTTTCTGCATCAAGCTTGGCTTTAAGAGCTTCTGGAAGGTTGACTCCAGAGCTTCCACTGATGGAACAGGCTCATGGCTTACCCAGGGAACTGCCTGGATTTCAAGCAGATCTGAGAGGATACAGAAGTTCTGAGCTTCCACCTGGTGACACACTACTCAACAAACACAACAAAATAAACCTTTTGGTGTCTTCCACATCCCCTTCTGAGAGCAAGAAGCCACATGATGTCTTTCCACAACATGAGCAAGACTGACCTCCTGCAAACTGCAGCTCTGAAATCCTACAAAAAGGACTGAGCCTGTTTCTAAAATCAAGTTTAACACATGCCTCTCTGCCTCTTAGAGCTCTCCTTGTACAAACATCACTGAGCTGAATTAGACATGCTTTGAAATGCATCAGATCTGACCAGCTCCTGAGTGGATGAAATGTATGTGTGGCGAGAATGGTGGGAGCAGAGTCAGAAACATCTGAATTTCCTTCTCACTAGACAGAGTTCCAGTTTGCAACCTGATCATATATGGGACCCTGTCACTGAAAAATCAAAACAAACACTCTGCATGTAGCAGGGCACCCGTGTGGCAGTGCTACCACGTGCAAGCCTGTGCAGATTCCCTCACTGGCAGGTTCATCTTCTTGTCTGTCTGTACTTACAGCTCCCTGAGGTATGGGTGGAGTGGCTGATGTGAACTAACTTGTCTGCTGCTCTGTTGGCACATTCCACCTACCCACATTAAAAACAACTTTTGTTTGATGAGAGTTTACCAAGTGACCCTGTGACCAAACTAAAGGCATTTCCAGCGTACACCTGATGTTGTCACAGCTGCACTTTCCCACATACCATGAATGCTTTGTGCAATGCTTACAAGCTGTAGCTACGATTCAGTAATGTTTTTTTTTCAGACTTCCTCAAGTCCAGCTTCTGAAGTCATGTATGTGCCTTGGTTTGCTCACAGCTTCCTTAGGCTGTGTCTGCCCCAGAGAACCTGGGCTGTGTTACTCTATCAGCAATGGAGCTGAACAACACTCTTTTCAGCAACAGTCCTAAGTTAAAGGTTTCATTTCTGTCAGTATTTCTTGGAAGCAGCTGGGCTTCATGATTTAAGAGATGTGCAGTGAGCGACCAAAAGAGTCATACCTGTGGCGGCAGCGTCGTAAAAAACGCATGATCTTGCGAGCAGCTTGATCCTGCTTCTTGGTAAGCAGACTGCTTCTAAACACCAAAAAAACACAATACTGAAGTCTAGGCAAAACTGGGGAGAATAATACTAAATGCCAGAATAATTATCCTATGAACCACTGACTTTTTCCCACTGGCTTTCCTCTGCAAATTACAGCAGAGCCCAGGTGAGCATACGAACAATCTGCCAGGATCCTGGCAGCATCCAGCATCCCAGCAGCTCACCTGAGCTTCTGCTGTACAATGCTGGCTGCACGGCGGTTCTGCCTCCTCTTCCCACACTCCTTGTAGCTGCGGTAGTACTGCTGGATCAGCACCGCGGCTCGCCGGCTCTGCTGGAACTTCTTCTGCTCATAGTAGCTTCGGAATTTACTCTGGATGAGAATGGCAGCTTGTGTCATCTTTTTATAAAGTGCATACTAGAAGAGAAACAAAAAGAAGGTGAGCTACTCCAATAAGACCATCAAGAAGCAGGCTCCAATGGTAAAGGACTCGTGTCTAAGACACGAAGAGTCCAATGAGTACCACTGGGAACTGTGAGAAATTGGAACACCAACGGCAAACTGGAGCACCTGTAAGGTTAGGTGCAGAACCTGGTCTGAATCAAGAAACCAAGTATCTGTTTTGCTGCCCCTGAAACAGTCCAACAGGATTCACAGAATAGTTTGGGCCATCTATCAAGCTCATCTGGTCCAACCCCCTGCAGGGAGCAGGGACATCTGCATCCAGAGCAGGGTGCTCAGAGCCCCCCAACCTCACCTGGGAAGGTGCCAGGGATGGGGCAGCCACCACCTCTCTGGGCAGCCTGGGACAGGCTCTCACCACCCTAATTGTCAAAAATCTCTTCTCTCTAGTCTAAATCTCCCCTGTTTCAGTCTAAAGCCCACCACTTGTCCTTTCAAAACAGGCCCTGCTATGATGATGACTCTTCCTTCCGATAGACCCCTTTAAGTACTGAGGGGCCACAATAAGGTCTCTCCAGAGCCTTCTTTTCTCCAGGCTGAACAGCCCCAACTCCATCATCCTGTGCTCACGGGAAAGGTCCTCCAGTCCTCTCAGCTTGTATTTAAAAGCTATCAGAGACTACACGTGCATGCTCCAGCCAGATCCAGCAGTACCATACGCATGAGTGACTTTGGAAGGGGAGCTAACCCTGAGTTGTGCTTACACTGCTTCACATTCCTGCCACAGCAGGTCTGCTTAGAGATGAAGCAGCTGACTGCACTTAGAGAAACTGCTTGTTACCTGTGCATACAGACATCTTCCTACCAAGTACAGGACGCTCATCTCTATGCAGACATTGCTTGTGAAGAGTCACAGCAGCAGCAAAACATGCCCAGCTAAGTGGATATAGAGGTGTGAATGACTATTCCAAAATGCTAACAAACTAACTAAAACCAAAATACACTTTGTGTCTTCATTTAAAAATACCATTTAAAGAAATTACTTTTGAAAGAGACACATTTGCTGTTCACAAGTGTATTTCACTTTCCCTAGGATAATTAACTTTTAAATCACTCATTACTTGGTTCCTATGCCATAGCCCAATGCTGCCAAAGTTTTGATTGTTCACATATCCATGTAAATCCAAGCATTTAAAATGGAATAACATGTGATTTTAACTTAAGAAAAAACAAAAACACAAAACCTCAAACCAAACCAAAATCAAAACCAAACAAAACTGAAATCCCACTAAATTTAAGCAAGTCTAATATTGAGCCTGTCACAGGCAAAACTACATCTCACTAGAAGTCTGTAACAAGCATCCACTGAACTTGCAAATTTGCACAAGCAGTCACATCCAAAATTCCCTCTAGCATTCCTAGCCTCATGATTACAAATAAAGCAGGCACAAACTCTTAAGAAAATCTTTGTTCTCCAGTCTTTCCCTTTTATAGTATGCAAGCAGGTAGCTGCTTAGCATAAACAGTATGTATGCATTCAGATTTTTAAAAGGCCTTTTTAAGGCAGAGATGTAGGATAATGTATAGAAATTGCACTCATACCTCCAAACTAACACTACCACAGAGGTTTTCAGTGTTTACTGTTCTCATTTTGAAAAAGTTTTAACACTTTCAAAACTTATGTGCCTGTTTTTCCTGGATATTTTACTAGCAATTACTTCTGCTTCCTTTATCAGACAGATTTAAGACAGAAATAGCAACTACTGCCCTGTACAGGGTAATGTTCTAATATATCTCAGTGGAGTTTTCCTGTCTATTGGGAAAAAAAAATCCCAAAATAAACAATCCCCCCATCAGCCCAAAACAAAAAATCCTCCAATATAATCACAGACCACCATTTACCAAATTTCACTTTCTGGAATTGAAGCAGTCATTAGGTGAATTATATTTACCATTAATAATTTCCATTAACTTTTTTTTTTCTTTTCCTTTTTAACATTTTTAAATTAAACAGATCACATAGTGGTTTTAAATTAGCTATTTCAAATAAGACCACTCACAGGCTGGTCATGGTTTTCTTTCCAATTTTTTTAGCCCAGATGGGACTTCTGTGGCTGAGTTACAAACCCCTGAATAGAAGGGCTCAAATATGAAACTGTGATGTGAGCTATGACTGTTCAAAACTAGTCATAAGCATGTGCTGATCTCAGCAACAGAGTAACAGAGAAATAGAGCATGTGAAAGAGAAAACAGTCACGGGACAGACTAGACCCCAACACGTCTGCATTCAACTCTAAGACCCACTCAGCTGATGAGCTGCTCCCTCTCCTCCTTTCTCCTGCCAGCTGGGAAGAGGATAAGCAGAGAAGCCACCTAATGTCAACAAAGCGGTAAGCCTCAAGGTTCAGTAGCCTTAGAAAGCCCAGCTCACTGGTGCTGATGGAACAGTACCTTGACTGACACAAAACCATGGTGTGGGAGGGAGCTGTGCATGGAAAATTAGCCTCAGGACACGTTCTCTCCAGGAAGAACATGCATTGACTCCTGAGCTGCCCTGAGAAAAGCTCATCAGAGTCCAGTATCTGATGAGAGCAAGATACTGCACAGCTGGGAAATCCATCTTTACAGAAGAAAATTACTGGCCATGACCAATTTAAGACTCCAGTATGAGCAGCAACGGACACGAGATGGTGGTCTTAGGAATTCAGGCCACAGCATCTCAAAGATGAATGTTCAAACCACACTGTGGCAGGCAGGCAGAATGCAGCAGACATTGGCTGCTGTGGCCAACAGACTCTCTGTATCTCCCATAAGGTTTGGTTTGTCAGTGATTTTTCAACCACAGGTATTTATTAGTGGATACTATTAAAAAAAATCTCTAAATGCCAGGTTCTCCTGGTTTATATTGAATGTGGAAGTTAGTGACCCATGGGGAATTGTTTTCAAAATAGTGTTTGCATTTGTATTACCTTCAAGGCTATCCAAGTAAGCTTAGAGAGAAACAGAAAAATACATAGTTAATGTTAGTTCTGCAAATAAAGAATAAAAAAAAACCAAACAAACCAAACCAAAAAAAAACCCCAAACCAAAACCAAAAAAAACAACCCCAAAAAACCAAAACAAACCAACCATCTTCTTTCAAAAAGAAGCGGTTCCAGGATCCAAGACAAAGCAGTTTGTCAAGCAGTTTTGAAAGGATTTAAGCTTCCCTGTTACAGGAAGCATCACCTTGCAAGGACAGTTACCTGGCAGGTAAAAGGAGAATCATGATGCAGTCACCTAACACTAGAAAGGCTACCTAGGGTTTTTGAAGGTTGTGAAAGAGCAAATCTTGCCTTTCACTTAGTGCAGCATGCCACCAGGCATCTTGAATCTAGCAGGGTACAGTGAAAAGACAAATGTGAGATCTAGTCCCCCCCTTCCCTTTCCTCCACCCCCCACCCCCAATAAATAAACAAGTATTTTTCCCTAAAAACACTCAAACACAAACTAAAAAGGAAAACATATCTTCTTTTTCTGGGGTTGAGAACTCAGCCTAAAAACAGGTCTCCAACTAGAGTCTGGAGAACAGTCTTGCTCCTGTAACATTCTGCATCAAGCTAAACGTGTGACTTCCCATAGTTTCAAAGTTTAGCATGTGCAAAATAAAACAACCTATTTTTCATCTTTGCCGTTATCGAAGACAAAACCAACTTCAATTTCACAATGAAATTTGGCAAGCCACTAGTCAGAGAATAGTCTCACCAGGCTACAACACGTATAAAGGCCAGTATGGAATATAACATTACCCTCTACCTCATAGCAAAAAATACAGGTATCATCACAAATAAAATCCTTTCAAAGATTCCCTCAAAAATTAAGATTCAGGATATTAATTTCCTTCCCTTCCCAGTTTTTCCTGAGTAGGTTATTTCATTACTGCATGCTGGAAAGCAACTCAAGAGGAACAGTGGGACAATCCCCATCACAAAATGCAGAGTTAGTTGAACACACACGTGTTTCATGAAGTGTCACTTCTTTGATTACCTGTTTGTATTTTCGGTAACAACGCTGAATAACAGCAGCAGCTACCTCCTGCTGCTCCCGGAGAGGACGACCCTATGTAGAGAAGGGAAGAAGTCATAAACACTCAGAGTGCACCAAAAAGCAGAACACATGATGTTAAGTGGCTCACAGCAGCTTGCAGGGCACCTGCTTGTCCATCTCCTGCCAGTGCTACCTGTCTGATTCAGGTATAGGCATTCCCTAGATATGTCTCTACTTTCAATTCACATGAGGGACAAACCATCAACATTATCTTTACACCAAGAAGGCAACTAAAACAAGAATCTCTGGGGTGTATTTTAAGAGTATGGTTTGAGGAGTGCTGTTCTGGCACAGAACACTAAGGCAAGGCATGCTGTCTCCAGGATGGTATTTGCTGGGTAAACTTCAACAAGCAAATGCTAAAAGCATTGAAAATGCTATGACAGAAACTGTATTTTTGTCCCAGAAATTACCCACATTCTGTTTTGTCACAAATTATACACTCTCGTACCTAACAAGAAAGACACTGGACACGTTGGCCACATACCTTGTATTTCCTGAACACTGTCTGGACGAGTTTGGCAGCTTCATAGAGTTCTCTCTGCTCATGATCAGACAGAGTTAACTGTGCAAACTCGTTTTCTACCTTCTCGCTGGTGGATGCACTCAGAAATTCAGACCAATCTGCTGCTGAGGGGAGGCTGGGTTTCTCAAAAGCTATTTCACTGATTGGTGAGCCTGCGGGGCTCAAGCTGGTGTTCGAAGAAGGGGTCAGGGGTTCACTATACAGACTTCTGAAATACCAATCACAGCAGGAATTACTGTCTCAGAAACCACCTGGGCTGCCATCACAGATAAGGACTAAAACATTTCTGTATCCAAGGTAGAAGCTGATATTCCCTCCCCTACCTCCAAGCAACACCCCACAGTCCTGAGCCCGTATGTACCGCATTGCACAGGCTTGGTGCTGGAAGAGTCTCAGGTCAGACCCTGTGGTCACTTCCCCCTCCTGCTGCATGCACTCCCATTCTTCCATGAATTTACAGTTGTGCTGACAGCAGGAAGCCTGACTGCAGGAGTGAGGCTGGACGTGGAACACCAGCACCGAGTCCCACTGAGAAACAGCACTGGCAGGCTGAAAAATCAGCACTTGCTGCCCTCTGTTCAGATCAGTCAAAACACAGGGCAGCTTCACAGCTCCTACTGACCTTATCTGTGCAGCACTTGGCAGATGATCGACATCAGCAAGGTAACTGGCCAGCCAGCTCATTGTGGTGCTCATGGCAGCACTGTCCATTCTGTCCACCAGTGGCGACTCCATTGGCACAAAATTCTCCCGCTTGATCCTGTCAGGCGTAGCTTCAATAATGTGCTCTGCAAGTGTCATCATGTTCACCTGGAAATGGGGACAGGAGAGCAAACTTTTGCTGCCTGGTAGCAGAAACCTTGTGCTTGCATGTTACAGCCAAACTTTAGACAGACTGCCCCGTTTTTCCCCAAACCTATGGTAGCTGGAGTCTTACCATTTGCCTTGGCACTAGAGAGAAACCCAATTAACCAAAGCTCATTTGCTTGTCTGTCAGTTCTGACAAAACAATGCAGGATTTCACATTTCACTGAGTGTATGGGGAGCCTAGGAGATCTGGTGACAGGTTTATGTCATTGGACCTTTGCTGTACTGAAAGCTGTCACTACTATCTTGCTTCCTAAGGAAAAACCATCTTACCACACCTTCACTGGTAAGTGCAGTACAGCACGACAGGACAATAAAGGCACACCAAGAGAAGCTAAAACCCTTGAGACCACAGCTTTGTCAGGAACCCTTCTGAATCATATTCCTCTGCCAACCAAGGTTCACAGGAGTTTTTAACTCAGATAAAACAGTTCTTGTTTTGCAAAGATATGCTTCAGCCATTTTACAGCAGCAAGATGACAATATTTAGGGATGCCAAGGCACTGACAGAGGCTGTGCTCCCATTACTCCTTTTGCTTGCAAGACTGAACACAGTATCTTTCCGCCAGTGACTACTTCTCATCTAACTGCCCTGCTTCTGTTGTGTTTTTATTTCCTGTACCCCATACCTGGTGGAATTTTTCCTTCCCCAAAACCCACTGTCTCTCCCTGTTTACACTCTTATCTCCCTGTCTTTTGAAGCGCAGCAGCTTGGCCTGCATCTTTATAGGGCCTGCTTCCCAGGTCCCAAGGGACTACAGGGCCACCTTAGTCTCATTTACTGCTATGAGCCACAGGCCCTGCTTTTTCCTTTTCCCTTGCAAACCTGTAAACAATTCCGTGCATTCTGTACCCTGTGAAGGCAAATGCCAGTGCGTGACCATAAACATTAACCATTAGCCTTCTGTCTGGGTTGAATCTGGAAGAGTATACATTGACCACATGACCGCCTCGTTCCACAGGGCACAGTTCAGTGTCTCTACAAGACTTCACAGGAGTTTCTCACAGCAGCACAGGCTGCTCCACCATGTTCTCTGAGACTGCTGATCTCGGTGCTACAGGTGTGTTTACCTGCAAGTCATCCATGTGGTGTAAGCAGTCCTCATCCCCTGCATTGTCCCTGTAGGACAAGAGCTCTGCATCTGCCATCTCCCTGTCAGCCATCATCAGCACGTTCATCTGCTCTCGCTGGCGTAGCCGATGGGCTGCAGCGTCCTTCCCCAGAGCAGCACCCTTCTGGCTCCCTGCCACCTGCACTGCAGACACACCAATATAAATGTCCTTTGGGCTCCATTTGATGCCAGCTTGGCTGCCAGAGCCCCGGTATCCAGGGCCTTCTGGGATGTGCTGGGAAAGCTCCTGGCCATAGTCCCTTATCCCTTCACCGGGGCTGATTGTCTCTGTGGCAGATTGCTTGGAGCTGGAGTTCTGCTTCCTGCTGCTTGGCTGTTCCAGGCTCAGTGCAGTGGAAAGCAGCTTCTCCTGCCGGGCTTGAAAATATTCAGGGCTCAGCTTATGCTTTTTGGGTGCAGGGTAGTCTTTCTGACTCTCACTACTGTAGTAACTGGAAGGTTCAGATCTTGGTCTTCTCAACTCTGGAAACAAACACATCAATGGTCAAAATTAAACACGCAGCCCATAACTGCTGGAGGAAATACAGCAGCTGCTGCCACAGAGCTGCATATAGAAGTTTGTGCCATGGTCTAAGAACACTCAACAGTATGTGCAAAGGGAGTAACTATCACTCAGGGAAGACGCTATCTCAATCACTCTTAAGACACACATGTCCTTCTAAAGCAGGTATTCACTCCTCTTCCTGATACCTATGCAAGCGTGTGGAGCACACGAGAGAGCCCCCACAAGAAAAAAAATGAACCACAGACAGCAGTGCTACAGGTGGCATCTCTGGACCAGGTGAGTTCCTTGCCCCCAGGTTTTTACATGCCAAATGTCAGCAAAGCAATGCATGCCCTCAGAGCTGTTTTACCTGTGTTTGTACTGGAAATCACAGTGACTCCCTTCTGAGGCTCCTGAGAGGCAATAAGCTCGCTTTGCCACTGGGACACCCAGTTCTCTGTGTGGGAGTCTGTGCTTGAGGGACACTGGATCCGGGGGTTTTGCCCCAGCTGAGTTTGCTCATCTCGCTGCAGCTGCTCCAAGCACTCTGCTAACTTCACATGGCCCCGAGACCGGGCGATGGCCAGGGGCAGCCTCCCCAGGGAGTCAGGAATGGAGATGGCTCGACGGTCCCACTTGTAAAGCACAACAGCTGCATCCATGTGGCCCAGGGCACATGCCCACATCTGAAAAAGACAATTGATCTACTGGGTGACCTGCTTTCTTCTTCCTTTCTTGCTAACGCAGCGGAGTCTGGTCCCCAGCTCACAGGAAAATGACTTTGATAAGAATAACCATAACATGCTTGAATCCTAGCAAATGCTTTTCATGAATGCCCTATCCCAACAAAAGGCCATTACAGAGTATTGCATGCATGCTATTCTTGCCTACGGCAGAGAAACCTCTGTATGCCAAACAAAGCCAATAGGAGTAACAAATACTGAGTTTGGCTTTTTTTTTTTTTTTACTTTGGACACTGGCATCACTGCAGGGACAGAACTGCCCCATACTCAAAGGGGTCTCTAAGACCAGAAACATGCAGACAGTAAAGGTTGGGAACAATAAAATCAACACAGCTGTTGTAAACTGGCACCTCTGGTTCCACCTGCTTTGGCTTTTTGCTTGTCTAAATTCTCTAGTCACAATTTCATGATTCCAGTGACCAATATGTTGTAATGATTTACAACATCCGCAGTCAATCAGTCAAAGAGAACAACTTAAAAGAAGGCATGTGAAGTCTTTTCCCCAGCAGGGTAGTGGAGTCTTGAATTGGGTACAACACAAACCAGAACCACCTGTCTGTTATCTTTTCTTACATTACTCAATGACAAGTTTTTGTCTGTGTGTCTCAACAAAACACCAGGAAGCTGAAAGTGCCATGTCTTACATGTACACAGCAAGGACACAGAAACATTGACTCATCAGTGTGAACACATTAGGAAAACAACGCATCAGGAGGAACTCCATATGGTCCTCAGACTCTCAGAAGTTTCAGTCTCTGCTCTTACCAGAGGAGTGCAGGAGAAATGATCCACATTCAAAGGGTCAACTTCCAGCTCCAGATCAATGCTATCTGCGTGTTTGGTGCTGCAGAAGAAACATCAGAACAAATGATGCTCTGTAGCCATGTTAGGATCACTGCCTAAACACACAGCTTTACCCACTGCACCACATCACAAAGGAGTGGCCACGTGCCTGTGACACACATATTCACTACAGACAGCATCCCCACCAGAGACTTTAAGAGCATGATGCAGCCAGTAATTGGACTCACTCAAGAGACAGGTCCCATCAGATATGGGGACAGGAACAAGATTAGGAACTCGGCTGTTTGTAAGGGACAACCAGAAGTCTGGACCAAGCAGTGATTAAATATGCTTCTGCCATGCCTGTGTTACCACCCACGAGAGCAATGGGCTGGATCTTACCGCCATTTGATGAGGGTCTGGATCAGTGTAGCATAGCCCTGGGCAGCAGCTAGGTGGAGCAGTGTCATTCCTCGGAAAGTCTTTGAATGGATCAAGTGTTTGGACTTTGCCCAGCAAGCACGACTCATCATCTTCTCGCACACCACCACCACGCGGCTCTCAAAGCAGCTGCCCAGTGTCCCAGTCCCGGAAACACACTGAAACACCACACACATCCCAGTTTTACCACTGCGGGGAGCTGCAACCTGCCCATGGCAGGCAGCCTCATGCTTCCAGAAGTACTGAGACAGTGGCAAATGAGAGTTAAAGCCAACTGCTGTTAAACACACCCAAACCCCAGACTTCTTAAGAAAAACGACTGCCCTTTCCACCCCCCTCCAACAACAAATTCTAGCACGAAGCATAAAGCTGCCACACCTGGACACCATGAGGTTCATACCTGCACCTGAGTTCCTCCGTTCCCATTCCCATTGCTCCCGCCTCCAGCTCCTTGTTTGTGCTGCTGGGAGCCTGTCATTTCAGCCATCCTCCTCTCCATCTGCTCCAGTCGCTCCAATATGGACATCCTGAACTGGTTATCTAGGTGGGAGAAAGCCAGAATGAAGACATTTGATAGGAAGAAAGCCCAGGTTTTACCAGCGTGCTGCAGGAAGCCAAGCAGCTATCCTGGATGGCACCTCCTTCTTCCCTGACAGGCTCCTTCTCTCAGAAAACAGTTCAGTCAAGTGCCAGAAACAGAGCCACCAGAAATCACACCGATGGTCCAGCATCATCATTCCAAAAGCAGTACAACTCTTAAGCACTCTGGTGTCCAGAGAAGCCTAAAGGCTGTATTAGTTATTTTCTTCATTTACACCTAGCCCTATGACACAGTTACTACTGTTTGAGTGGTGGAGTGGGGACATTTACATAGGTTAACAGGACACTGCTAAACCTGCCTCTGGAGAGATCAACTCAAGCAATCTTTTTGTTTAAGGCCAGTCAATGCAGCTCAAGTGGCTGCAAACACACAGGGCTCCTTCTGTCTTGGGACCCATGGGGAAGAAGATTCATGCAGCTGGTATGAAGCTGGGCAGGCTAATTTTGATGAATCTTGCTAAAATGGCAACAACATAAATAACGAGGAGAAAGAGAACACTCTGATTTCATGCATCCATGGAGATGACGCAGTGGTGCAAAGCACCGATTACCCAGAAAAAGCCTACAGACAGTAACAAGAATCTGTGCATCAAAATGAACAAGCTTTGATCTAAGTTTAAAAAAAAATAGAAAGTCTTCTCTGAGCGACTTGGTTACAGGCAGAGGCCTCCCTGGGAAGGTTACAGAGGTACCTGCACCCTATGCTCTGGCAAGGCACAATGCTCACCACAGGGTACTGGAGTGATATGCCTCTCTGCTGTACTACACTGACAACTGTGCTGCAGACCATTGATATGAAACACCTCAAGTGCCCTGGCTAAAGACATCCCCTCCTCACTAAGGGGCTGCTGTGTTGGACAGCACATAGGAACTCCACTCTCTTCTGGCCAGCTCCAACAGGTTGTAGTGCAGCATCCCACCCTGGTTACTCAGGGATCACACAAGGTCACTCAAGGGAGTGTGGCCAGCACTCCTTTTCTACCCTCACTTCACAGGTGAGCTCACTATGGTCTTTTCTCGCCCAATCCAAAACACTATTACCTATTATTAGTGCCTTATTAATAATTCACTTGTCTTGCTAATTGCAAAGCCTCTGGGCAGGTGACTGATGCTTCCAGCAGGCAACACTGGTGGCAGAGATGCTGTGAGATGCCATCTCGGGCCCTGGCCCTGGCCTGTGGTCAGCACACAGCAGCAGCTGTGTTTTCCCAGCAAGCCTTTGTTCGGGAGTGCTGCAGTGTGGTGCAGTGCAGTCCATGACGCTGCTGCCTCCCCAGACATTGCCAGGCACAGCACGTTCACTGCAGAGCCTGACAAGACCCGGAGCTGCCGAGCCCCAAACTCCTGCCTGGCCGAGCCCCAAACTCCTGCCCGGCCGAGCCCCAAATTCCCGCCCGTCCAAACACGACTGCTAGTCCATGGGCCAGGAAGGGGCCGGTTCCACGCCGCTGAGCAGCTGTTCTGCACATTTGCTGGCAGTGCCGCTAGCTGCGTGGCCAGCGTTTGTGTTTTGTTACAGCTAGGAGCAGTAAAACACACCAGGGATCGTATCTGAGCCTTCAACCCCACAGAGGCAAAAGCAGCATCTTTTCAATGAAGAAGAAATTTGGCTTGAACTGGTCTTGTAGAAGAAGCCCAAGGCAGCAAGATACTGGGGATTTGCTCTTACAATTTAGCTATCAAAAGAGAACAATTCTTCTGTACAGACAGAAACAGCAGGAGACTGATTCAGCGAGGTGAAGAAACGTAGTGTGCAGATTAGTAGTTCCCCCATCCCCTTCATTTTTTTTTTTCCCCAAGCTGAAACCATTGTGAACAGAAATGAAGGGTCCCATGTCTGTGTCCATTTCCCAAGCTCTCTAATGACCTCCACCTTCCCTGATCTCAGGTCAGTAGCACTGAGCAGTTCCTGACTGAGGTTACTAAAGGGACATCTGTCACCAAAGTCACCACTAAAGTCACCAGCACTGTCCCCAGATGGGAAGACCAAATTGAAAGAAAGATAAATAGAAAACTTTCCTTAGGGAACAGACTTTGAAAGCCTATCCAGTGATCCCTGCACAGACACCCAGACAGTGCTTCTGGGAAATACTCTGGGCAGAGCTACCTAATTTGAGGCAGCACAGGGGATCTGACTTAACAGTGTGCGCCACAGACATGGTAAACCCATCACAGTTCTAAGCCTGTAACCTGCAGCATCTTACCAATGGTTGTAGGTCAGAATATGCCACTAAACTGGGAAGTGGGGACAAATGTTCTGGAGCAGCAGCAGCACAGGGCCAAGGCTCTCAACGCCCAGCACTGAGTGCCAGCACTCACCCACAGCAGGGCCGAAGTGGGGCTGTAGTGCATGGCATGGAAAGTGTATCTGTTCTGCCCATTCTCCAGGTGACTAAACTTGATTCCTCAGTAGCTAGAACAAAGCCATAACTGATGGCAATTTCAAAATTATTGATGTGTACTGTTTCCAAAATAAACCCAGTGGTATCAGTACACCAAGGTGTCCCCTTTGAAAGCAACTGGTCACTTCAAGTGTGTGCACTGTACTAGTCTATCCCCACCACCAAAAAAAAAAGACAAAAAAAAAGCAGAAAGATGGCAACTAGCTATTCTGCAACAGTTGGTCAGTCCTTAACACAAAACACAGACACCTAAACACAGAGGAACAGCCAAAGGGAAGGACAAATTCCTCCAAGGTTCCACCTGGAGTCAGCAGTGAGATGGAAGGCTCCTGCACACTGAGGCAGGGATGCAAGCTGGATAATGGCAGTGGCACCATGCTCAGCACAGCTCACACTGCCAACAGCCCACAGATGCCCGCGGATGACTGAGAGCACCTCAGGTCACCAAGCATGGAAGATCCCAGGTCACTCAACCTCCTGAACAGCACGTAACCCTCCTTGCTTGGAGCAGGGCCAGGGAACCCTCATGTTTGTATTTAGGCTGCAAAAGTAAACCATATAGTTGATAGAAATATCAACCTCCAGACACTATCCTCTTGCTGCACTCTTGCAGCATCTCAGGATCATTAATCAACTGTCCACAGGCAGGTGAACTTCTGAACTATTTTACCAGGCTGCACCACTAGTCCTACCCTGTTAAAATTAACTTACAAACAATAAAGTTGATCTTGCACCTGGAAAATTTAGATTTTGCAATAATCTGTAAGTCCCAAGTTTGCAGTTTGTATCGAAAGAATATCTATCACTTGTGTATTCTCAGTGGCAGGAATCAGCCAGCTTCATGCCTAAGCACAACAGAATCATGTTGAAAACAAAAGCTCTCTCAGCAAAGCCCAAACACCATGAACAGGATGGAAATGAAGTGCAAAAGAAAAGAAAACAACAAAACAAGCAGCTGTCTGAGTTATGCAATTTACCTTGCAATAATTAGGAGATGAGCTACAGAAGCCATAGGGCTGAAAGTTACAGGTATCACTCTGAGAAGTTTGGGATATTTGTTATTCCTACTTTTGCTAGTCACACGCTTTTCTGTCTTGTTCACTTTTAAGGGTCTGTGTAGAGCCACCTGCTCAGCAGGCAATGAGATTCAGGAACATGGGTTTCATGTTGTCTTTTCATTCAGTGGAGGATCTCGTAGTGCACTGAAGACAAGAGCTCAACAGCATATAAACCAAGTTGTCAAAATAAATGTTTTGCCCGCTGCTAGCATCCTAGCTCTTTCCAGACATCAAAGATGCACAGGGGTATTAACATACCCACATATTTAAGGTTTTGCCCAGGGACTTGCTGTTGACAATTAAATTTCAGATTTTTTTTGTGAGCCAAAAAATTAGACTTGCAAATGCTTTCATTTCTTGAACTTTTCCATTACATGTAAACCAAAGAAACATTAAGAACTTCTTAAAGAATCACAGAGAAGCTGTTCAAAACTGCCTCCACTGAAGGTGATGAGAACAACTGCATTTCTCACCTCATAAATTCAAAGAAAACATTCTGAACATTGAGTCTTTTCTGGAAACTATTATTCTTCAAATTCAGCAATAAAAATGTAACTTCAAAATTACTTCTTAACGATTGTTCCTTACAGTAAGAGAAATTACACAGAATTCTGTGTATAGGAGGGAGAGGTGGTGGCTTTGAGCCCTGGGGGCCTTTGTGAACAGAAACCCCTGGCAAGCAGGACAGCAACCCCTGAGCCAGGTGCTATTTAGAGACCTGTCCCATCATGCACAAAGACATTTTAACTTCTGTTGTCCTCAGCCCTTATTAGGGGAGTAGAAGCTATCCCATGGGTTCAAAACCAAGCTTAGGAAACCTCAAAACTAGTCCTGGTGGTATTTCCAGGGCCCAGTCCTGATAAAATCAGTTGTTTCAGCTCATGTCAGGGCTGTGCTGCTCCACAGCACCAGCAGTCTGAGGGAGCAGTCTGTTCCAGCAGGAAGGCACTGGAAATTCATTATGCTTGGTCAGATTTTGACCCATATGAAGAAACTGCTTTGAATCTCATACTCTCTGAAACATGAACCATTATTTCAATGCAGAATGAGCTTATTAATTTGTACTCAGAGACAGCCTAATACTGATTACAGTAATGAAACTGCAAGTTATGGACAAAACATTCCTACAGATGCAAAAGTATTCTCTTACCAGGCTTTCAGGATGCATGGTTATTGACACCAGTTATCACACTACAGAGCCACACTTACTACTTGCACAAGCTTCCACCTGAGGCTGCAGAAGCTCCTGCCTTGTGAAGCCTGCTAACAGCTTGTGGCAGCTCCTGGCTGCCTGTACCTGACATTAAAACCATTCCTAAAGCCCTGCACTTGGAAACGTCGTGCAAGGGTTCTGTAAGGAGGCAACAGGGCTGCTATAAGAAATGCTTGTGATTATACAGTGGGACAGCTGTGCAGCACTGCCAAAGACACTCCACCTCCCTCAAGCACCCATGTCATCCTGCCAGCGGGAGACAAGACACTGAGGAGTCTCCACCCTCATCTGTAGAGAAAAGAGCCCAGGTCAGGGACAAACGCCTGTGCTGCAGAGCTTAGCTGCAAGTGCAGTGCCTCACCTGCCCCCTGAGACTGCCCACTCCTCTGCAGGGCCCTCCCCATCTCCTAACCTGAAGACCTCTTCTGAAGACCTCTTCTGAAGGCTGCATTCTTCATCTGAGCTCTGCCAGCAGTGCTCCCAGTGGGCAGGCACCAGCTGCACCACTGTCTCCTGCACACGCCTCATTACAAAGGGGAGCAGACACACCATAGCCGTCACCAGGTCTGTGTGGAACCCAAACACCACTGCAACCCAGCTGTGCAGCTCAGAGGATACCACCACATAGCAGCGAGTGACAAGAGCTCCTTTTCCTGAACACGCCAAGTTTAAGCAATTAGCAGAATCAGGTGCCTTTCTAATCTCTGCACACTGCTTTACTGGGCAAGTAAAGATTGAAAAGCATCTCCTCTTTCCTCCCTTTGCCAAGCAAGCTTCAACCAGCAAGAAACTGCCTGTATCACTGATGTCATGGCATTGCAGCCAGAACTATTACAGAGGAAATACTGCTTTGCACTGATGAAAAATAGATCAGCAGTTCTCAGCAGTGAGCACTGTCTGTGCCACTTGCTCAGTTTCTGTTAAACTCTCACCTGGAGGGCTGTTTTATTTTGCCACATTGCACAACCTAAGTGACAGACACAATTTAACTGGAAGAAGTAAAGGATAAGGGTGCATGATCTGCACATTCCACTGGAGCACTGTCTGCCCAGGATGAAATAATTTCTGACCACTATGGCTGCGGTGTGAGATCTGCATCTGTGTGTTCACAAGTACTGTGGATCCTCAGGAGGGAAGAAGCCACCCACAATGCACTGACTTCTCAGCACGTGCAGTTTCTTTAATGGCAGTTTCTGTTATAACATCCAATGTACAAACACGTAGACTGAGCAGAACAAGTGCAATAGCTGAGCACTGTGAAAAAATGCACCATGCAGCGCAGAGATTTCTCTTCTTGCCGAGCCAGCCAGACACACTACATTCCTCACCCGATGCAAGCTGTGGCTGGGGGTGGAAACAGCCTCAGGACACATCACTTTCCTGAGTGCCAGCGCGCTGTTCCCATTTCACAGATCATCTGTCACTCGTCTATAAAGTCCTTCTCAATTGTTTTACACAGTACAAATCCTGAACACCTTCCATGTGGCAGTATCAATGTGACCTGGTTTAGTACTTGTTTGAGGTGTGATCATTGCAGGAATTATTATTTCTGAAATGAAACTGCAGTAGCATTCTCAATGCATCTTACAAAAAGCTCAGTTGCAGTAAACTATTACAGGTCATGGCCTCTACCAGTAAATGAAAGCACTTACTATTTTTATGTAATATTCTAAGACAAACTCATATCTGTGCTCACGAGGCAGGTCACTTTCAGGCCTTCTGATTATAAGGAAATGACAAAAACTAAAGAGACACAGGACAACAAAAACACTGAATTTACACCCTGAGCCTCAGCGACAACTGAAGAAGGTCTTTGCTTGCACAGGAAAAATAAACACTACTGGGCATGGGCAAGAATAATGAAGTAATCCAGATCTGCACATGCAGGCACTGCCACTGATTTTTTTAAGTCATACATCCACGTACCAATACTTCTTACTGGCACACTTTTCCCATAGTTCTTCCAATGCTGTAGGACTTCAGCTACTACACTCATGTCACCTGGGACTACTGTGTTCCTTCTGATCACCCCCAGCAGCCAGAACTCCCTCCCAAGATGGTACTCCTCCTACTGTTGCCCTGCTATCGCTGGAGGAGGGATGTGGCCCAGGCTGACTTCTTCCTCACACCAGAGGTGATAAAGCCCATTCCCTAGGGCTTAGGGATGGTCAGATTAACACGCTATCCAGGAACAACTACTTCAACAAACCTGGGAAGATTTTACATGCCATGGGGACTTGATGTATTCTCTAGGGCAGCCTGCTAATGATGTCACTTCTGTGCTTTTTAGTGATTTCTGTAAAAACAGCTGGCTGTCTAAGTTCACTCTCTGCATCTCAGGTCAACAATTAATTGGCTGTGCTTTCCCATAGGTGTCACCACAATGAGAGATGAAAGCACAACAGCCTAGAATGACATGCTGTGCTGCTGCTCACCTGCACAGTGCTACCCACTGCTCACAGCGATTCCCTTCTCCCAGGGTTATGCACTAAAGGTGCCACAGACAGGAAAAAAAGCACCTCACAAGTGCACTACGCAGTACCTGTGCTATGGTAAGTGTGGTAGCAATTCTGACCTAAGTTTTCTCTCAAAAACTGCTAATTTCAGAAACAAAACACTCATCTGTAAGTTCACAAACTGGTAAAGAGAAAGATATAAAATGGTCTCTATCTGCTGCAAAGTTAGATAAATAGGAACTGCTGCAAGCTGCAAAACTCTGGCACACTAGAAGAGGTCAGCAAGAGACCAAGATCTTCACTGGAAGCTTTCAAAAAGTCAGACATCAGTCACGTTTACTCCATGTCTAAACTGGGAGTGGCCTACATGGTCTTCTGAACTCCCCTTTCTTGTCCCACTCTGTGATGAAGAGCCCTGCAAAACAAGTTTTGCAGTAAGCTGGAACGGAGTGGGTGTGTGCTTCCAGCACTCCTAAACTCCCCAGGGAAGGTCGGGGCTCCTGACCTCAACCTACACTGTACCAACTAAAGCAGGAGATGTGGAGCTAGACGTTAGGATGCAACCCATCTTTTGCATGAGTGATGCCACAATGCGAGTGCTGTTCCAACTCTCAGCCTGCATCATAACCACCCTGGAAGGGCTAGGGACCAGCAAGGGTGGGCGAGGAGATGGAAACACCTCACATCCCACAGCTAGGGGCACAAGGAACAGGGGGAGGGACAGTGAGCTTAGAAAGGCTCTCATTCACCCTCCAAGCACAGCAGAGCCACGGACAACACCGAAGCATGCAGACTTCAACAAATACAGCACAACACATCATCCTGTGATACTTACTGGAAGCAATACTTCGTCACATCTGCACATCCACCTGCAAAGGGTGGGGGTCCTAGGCCACTCTGCAGTACCTTTACCTGCTTCCAGGTAAATAAACTGACATCATCTGGCACCAGAAGACTGACCTGGGTGTCTACAAAGGCATCAGTGGAGGCTCCGGCCAGCATCTGGCGCAGACCCCGCAGCAGGGGCGTACAGAGCAGGCTCCCCCACAGTTCTGGCTGTCGTCTTTTGCATTCTCGCAGCCAGCTGGAGCTCCTCCGTCTCACTGCAGCGCCGGCGGGGCTAAGCTGCGTCCTCTCCGCTCCTCTGTGACCACGGTGTGCGGGCTAGCGCTCGCGGGCATCTTGTGGGAGCGGGAGAGTCCGG
Organism: Ceyx melanurus; assembly: GCA_024611195.1. NCBI lineage: Eukaryota > Metazoa > Chordata > Aves > Coraciiformes > Alcedinidae > Ceyx > Ceyx melanurus. The sequence continues at coordinate 45,447 of JANHGL010000790.1, forward strand.
CCGTCCGCAGCACAAGACGACGCCGAGCACCGATCAGCAGCCGGGGACATGGCACAGCCCGCCCGACGCGGGACCGAGGGGCAGCGCCGCAGGACCGCGGGGCTCCGGAGCTGCTCAGGGCGCAGCATGGGGCAGACGCGCGGAAACGGGACACACCTCTCCCGCTACAGGCGAGCGGCCGCCGTGCATGGCCCACAGCGGGGCGAACGCCGAGCCCCGACAGCTGCCGCCGTGCGCCGGAGCCGGCAGACGAGCCCGCGGCCGACACCGCGGAGCAGGACGGCCACCAAAAGCACCGCTGTCCCGAGCGGCAGGTCAGGCGAGCGGCCGGGACAGGCGGGGCGGC